>MU223133.1:397847-409562 GCA_018584345.1 Thuja plicata | reverse complement strand
GGGGTGAATCAGTGGCCTCAAAAATTTATCCTTAAACTTAACCACCAATCAATAAACCTCAGATTGTTATGTCCCTAAAAGATGCATGCCATGAAATACTACTATCGATTTAACTGTCTATCAGTTTTCCTTGTTTGTCCTTATTCTTCTTGATTATCGATAAGCAGTATAACTATTTACCAAAACTCAGTAAATAAGCAGAGTATACCGATCAATCCAATGTTAACTATGTCAGATACAAAACAATAAAGAAATGAATCACACACACATAACACATGAATCTTTAACATGGAAACCTAGTTAGGGGAAAAACCACTGGGACTGGTACCCCAAAATTTCACTCTTCTGAAGTGAGCCCTATTAGGAGCCAACCCTGTTAAAGGTTACAAACACACTGTTAAGTGCAACCTTGTTAGAGGATTTTATACATAGAGGTTGTCACTTAGTATCGGGCATCTATTGCTACCATCCTTGAATCAACCTCCTTCTTAGACTGTCAATAGGTATCGGACAAGTCCAATGCTACTTTAATGAATCAACCTTTTTGGCACACCTTGAGATGTACCTCAATATATAGAAGACTGTTAAGAGACTTGATGCTTCAATGGTTAAACTGAAATGCTATGACCTGTTCATGATGTAACTTTGAATTACAAATTTTTAGATCTATTTAAGTACATTACCTCTCTGATCAATGTATCAATTCAATTCTTTGTGCTCCACACTTTCTTCTCTGTGATGCTGTACTTCATTGTTCATTGGTGTTTGTAGAATTCTTTATCTCTCCTTCAACTTTAATGTTCAAGACTGTATGAAGATATTCTTCATTAGTTTCTCTTTAACATCCTCTTTCTACTCACTCCCCTTAATCCCATTCATCAATGAATTAAGCTTGTCTCTTATATAGACATGATATTCACTGTTTCTTGATTCTTGATTCTTGGCATGAAAAACAATCTAGCCAATTTGATTTAAAGCATAGCTCCTGATTTATCTCATAGTTATCTTCTTGCCAACTGTACAAATCATCTTTAAATCAATCACTTAACTCTGGTAGAATAAAACAAAGAAAACAACCAATTAAGTCTATCTTTAGCTCTTTCCAGCTAGATATTTTGTCATTTTCTGAACTCTTTATTTCGTCGGTCAACTCTGCAGTTAGTTTTCGGTGACAACTGATAGTTCTGTCAGTGTGACTCTAGTTAGCTTCGGGATCTCCATCTGTCGGGAATCATTGGAAATTTACTCGTCGGACAACATTGTTTTTAGCTTGTTGGGCATATTGTGGTTTTGCTTCGTCGGGCAACACTATCTTCTGCTCGTCGGGTATCACTGTGACTTTTCTTCTTTGCCTTTACTGATGACGTGCACTCCATCAGTGTTGTCTATCACTTAGTGAATACTTGACTTTATTGCATTGCTGAAAACATAAGCTTTGTTCCATTGATTCTCTAAATTCTTTGGCATTATGTACATGACCGTACAGATGATATCAAGTTGACATCAATGACAATAAAAACCATTAACTGATTTAATGCCTTGCATTATCTTCAACTTAACATTATCAAACATCCAATCAGTTACATGTCATCACATCCAACTGCTGGTTCAATTTGATTCTTGTTAAAGAGGGTAATAGAGTTTATTTTTCATCAAAATTTTAGCAAGGACAAATCTATTAACCAACAGATTTTTGGTGACTTTGTTGGGTGTTCTGGACAAGCATTATTTAATGAATGATATTCGCCTAGCATGAGGTACAATGGTGTTGCCCCATAAAAATATCTTTCCTATGCTACAACCTAATTTGGGATTTCAAGATAAGCAGGAAGATATCATTAGTCAATTGAATACATTGGCATGGGGTATGCGAAGGATTATAGGTGAGCAAGCTTGGTACTAGAATGAGAAGAGGATTTAGCCACTAATTTGAGATTCCTACTAGGAAGACAAAGAAGAAAATAGGCAGAAGATCAAGCTAGAAACCGAGCCCTTAACCAAGATCTTCAAGCTCCAAGACTCCCAGAAAACCCAACCAATTTGTGAATTAATTATGTCCCTTATAAGAACAAACTGGAGTTTAGGCCTTATACTAGATCTCAGAGAAGGGAAGGCCTCTTTGATCCTATATTCCAAGAATTACAAGAAGTCAACTTTTCCTATAATCCTACATCTAAAAGGAAAGCAAAGAGTAGACCCTCTTCCCCTCCCAAAGCAACCAAAGTAATACCTACACCTCTCATCTGGCAATCCTTAACCCTACATCGAATCAACCTTCCCCCAAATGTAACCTTAATCCCAACCTTTATAATGGCTCAACCACGGGGAGAAGTTGTGGGACCCTTGAACTTGGGAGCCAATCTTAATCCCTAACCCAAAGGAGTCCATGATAATCTTCCCAAGGTCAATGGAGATAGGAAGAAATCACCAGATGAACATTTAAATTCTTTTTATGTAGTCTATGGGGTATTAGGGGTACAACATCAGGATGTAGCCATCAGGATATTTGTTAAAAAATTAACTGATGTGGCAATAGAATTGTTCTACCATTTACCTAATGTTACTATTGTAACATGGGATGACATGAAGAGAACTTTTGCGAATAGGTTCAAGAGTGCAAAGGATGAATACTCTTTGTTTGCACAACTAACCCAACTCAAGAAAGAACTACATGAGCCTATAAGGGAGTTCAATGCTAAGTATAATTTTTTTTATACAGAATACCCACTGCTAAGTGACCTAATGCTAAAAACTAAAAATGTTTTTTTATCAACTCTATGCCTCTAGAGATAAGTTTTCATATTAGAAGGGTTAGGGAAGCCGACATGGTAGTCGCTCAAACACTCATAGTGGAATTATAAGATGACCTCATTACTACTGGTAAATGGAGAAAGAAGTTCAAATTACTAATGCCCATGATTCTACTTCCTTAGATCCCATGTTGCAGAGATTGGTGATTGAACATCCTAGTGGAAAGGGTAATATGTGTGTTTTTCACCTGACCGATGACCATGACGGTAGCACCTATCTAGAAATAGTTCAATATATGTAGATGAATAGTCAGAAGGAAATAGTGTATGAAGTGCTTGAAGATGAAGGAATCCCTAAACAACCATGCGACTCTGTAAGTTATTTCCTCGAATAAAAATCTAATTTAGAAAGCGGAGGCGACATTTTGGTAACATTAGAAGATACTTCATGCACCAATCTGACAAGAAAACTCGACACAACTCTAAGTCTCATGGAAATACATCATATTTAGAGGCATTGAACAAAGGTAAATAACCTCTCACTTAGACCTATGGTTCAAAGGTTCAAAGTTAAATAACCCTAGATGTTCAAATATTAAAAAAGGGTGAATCTGATTCTTCTTTTGATATAGTAGAGTTCTACAAATCCTCTAAAATCTAGATTTCTCATGCTGAGTACCTTAGGTTAAACCCAAAGGAACTAGATAAATTAGTTGAATATGTAAGGGGAATCAAACCCTAATCTAAAACTATAGTAGGGAAATTGACTAATATTTTAACCCCATAAATCAATCAATCCTCTTTACCTCAATCTCATGCTGCTAAACCTGGGTCTAAAACTCACCCATCCAGTGATTTATCCCCTTCTCAAGATTCAAAACTTGAGCCATTTTATGTTTCCCTATTCATGCATGGTCACAAGTTGAATAATTGCATCATTGATTCTGGGGCTTTTAACAATATCATGCCCTCTTCAGTTGCTAAAGCCCTAGATCTACCCCTTACCAAGACCTACGGTAAATGATATTCAATGGACTCCAAAAAATTCCCCCTACTTGGCCAAATAAAAGACCCCCAAAAAATTCCCCCTACTTGGCCAAATAAAAGACCCCCAAGTTTCTTTAATAGCTCACCCTAGTAAGAAACTTAAACTGACTATTTTGGTCGTTGAGATACCTGCAAGCTACGACATGCTTTTGAGTAGGACTTTTTGCAGAGATTTAGGAGGTGAAATCAAAATGAATTGTTCCTAGGCCATTATACCATTAGGAAAGAAAGGGTAACACTTCATCCTGAGGGGAAATCCAATTATATTATATTCCCATCCAAAAATCCTGGTTCTCAAATTCTATACCATGACTGTGAATTTGGTAACTATATGATCTTTTCTAAAGGAGATGTTGTCAAACCTTAAACTAGTTGTGAAAATGCATTATGGAGTATGAATTTTGATGAAATTTCTTTAGCTAGCTCAGGAGCATAAGTTTTCCTACTATCACGACAAGGTGACCAATTCCCTCATTCCTTTAAATTAGAATTCAACAACAAAAACAATATTGTTGAGTACAAAGCCTTGTTATTGGGATTACAAGAGGCTAAAAGGAGGGGAATCAAATTGTTGAAAGAAAAGGGTGATGCAGGACTCATTGTAAAACAAGTAAGGGGTATATTCACTATAAAAATGAGAGGCTAAAACATTGTAGAAACAAAGTCTAGGATGAAAAAGAAGGGTTTGAAGCATTTACGATAGAAGCAATACCTAGACATTTGAATAGTAGGGTGGATTCGCTCAAAATATCAGCTTCTATGTTGCTTCCACATCCTGATTTTAAAGAATATACTTACAAAATTGAAATAGTTCATCGACCTAATGTACCTGACGATTCTGAGTTTTGGCAAGTGTTTCAAAGTGATAAACAAATTGAAATTTTTTTGCAGAGCATGGACATGTTTGCATCTACTTTCTTTGAAGGATCAGAATTAGGTTGCAACAAATTTTTCCATGATCCAGGGAAGGAGATAGATAATGGTGTAATTCAATTGAAGGGGAATAAGATCCCCAAAGGACTAGTGTCTCTTGAGAAGCTATTTGACCGACAAGATGGATATGTGGGAAGCAGAGAAATCCCAAATGTAAGCAATTCAGGTGATTATGAGAAGGTAAACATAGGAGAAGAAGATGATCCTAAGTTTGTTAACATGGGGAAATGTTGTATTTTTGAAGAAAAACACAGGTTCATTAACCTTCTAAAGGAATAAAAAGATGTATTTGCATGGTGGTATGGTGATCTAAAGAATTTTAGCGGGGGTCAAATCCAACATAATATTCCTCTAATATCGGGGGCTAGTCCATTTCGGAAAATTTGAGGAACTACAATCCAAAGGTGGTAGATGTTACTTTCAGGGAAGTAGACAAAATGTTGAAAGCTCAAATAATATACCTGATTCATCACTCCACTTGGGTGGCCAATATTGTGTCGGTCAGGAAGAAAAATAGAGAGATTTGAATTTGTGTTGACTTTAGAAATCTAAACCAAGCCATCTTGAAGGACAATTACCCCTTACCGATCATGGACCATATATTGCAGACAATAGCGGGGTCAGAGATGATGTCCATGTTGGATGGCTTCTCCAACTATAATCAGATAAGTGTAGCAAAGGAGGATCAACATAAGACCACATTCACCACTACATGGGGGGAATTTTCATACAACCGCATGACATTTGACTTGATTAATGTCAAAGATGCTTTTTAAAGAACGATAAACTTCTCCTTTAGTCATCTAAAGAATAAAATATTTTTTTATCTACCTTGATTATTGTCTATGTTCTTTAGAAGAAGGAAAAATCACTTAAAGGATTTGAAGGTTATTCTGCAAAGATGTTGAGATCATGGTATATCTCTGAACCCTAAGAAGTATGTGTTTTGTGTAACATAAGGGAAAAAACTAGGACACCCAATTTCAAAGGAAGGGATCAAAATAGACCCAGATAGGGTGAAATTTATTCATTCAGCAACTAAGTCTACCATCAAATAGAAGTGGTGTTAAATATTTTTTTTCCCAGGTCAACTTTCTCAGGAGGTTCATTCTAGACTTCGCTGAGACTACTAAGCACATGGTAGGTTTGATGAGCAAAAATCATGTTTTCAAGTGGAGTGATGAAGCAATAAAGGCCTTTCAATATGTGAAAGAAGCTATTGTTCAAGCACCTACTCTAATAAACTTGGATTTTAGGAAAGACTTCATAATATATTGTTACACCTCAAAACACACTATGTCGAGCATAATCCTATAGGAGAATGAACAGAGTGAGGAGGTTCCCATTTATTTTATGAGCACACCTCTAAAAAAGCATGAGTTGAATTATTCTTTGGTAGAAAAGTAGGCTTTTGTTGTTGTGAAAGTCATTAAATACTTCAATTATAACATATTGCATTCCCATTCCATGGTATTTGTGCTTAGTTCTACTGTAAAGAGTATCTTAACTCAACAGGAAGTGGGAATGAATAATCGAGCAACTTGAGTTTCAAAAATTCAGGAGTTTGACCTAGATATTCAGCCTACTAAGTTAGCTTGGGGTCATGGATTTTGTCAAATGATAGCAAAGAATAAGGAGGAGAAAGAAGAACAATCGCTAGTCTTATTGGTTAGCCTACAAGATTCCTAGTTTTCAAATGTAGCACACTATCTAACTTACGAAGAATGTCCAGAGCATTTGACTCCTAGAGAAAAAAGAAATTTGTGATTAAAGGCTGTTAAATATTTGATTGTAGATGATGTACTATATAAGAGAGGTTTGGATAGAGCATTCCTAAGGTGTGTGGACAAAGTACAACAAGATAGGTTATTAAAACCATTCCACAATGAAGCTTGTGGTGGTCACTTTTCATCAACTGTCACTACTTTTAAAATCCTTAGAAACTACTATTACTCGTGAGGAATGTTTAAGGATGCATACAGGTGGGTGATGAACTGTGAAGAATGTAAGATGTTTTAGGGAAAACCCCAACGGATAGCTCTACCCCTAAGACCTGTTATCATAAAAGATCCTTTCCGCCAATGGGGTATGAATTTTATAGGTCCCCCAACCCGTCACCAAGTGCAGGACATACCCACATCCTCACTGTCACTGATTATTTTACCAAGTGGGTGGAGATCGTCCTGATAAAAAATACAACCTCCAAAGTAGTTTGCACTTTCATTAAGAAGAACATCTTAGTTAGGTTCGACGTACCACACAAAATAGTGGCTGATAATGCAAAAAACTTCTCTTAAAGAGAATTGAGTCTATTTTGTTATGATCATGGAAATTTGTTGGCTCATTCTTCAGACTATTACCCACAAGGAAATGGCCAAGCCGAGTCCAGTAACAAAAAATTAATTTCTATCATGAGGAAGTTGGTAAGTGATAATGCAATAAAATGACACAAAAAAGTGTATGAAGCACTATGGGCAGATAGAACGTCAGCTAAAAGGGTTATTGGGATTATGCCTTTTGAACTGGTATATGGAGTGGAAGCACAATTGTCCCTACCTTTGGAATTTTAAGCAACAAAGTTATAGAAGGTGATTGAAGATAACTCATTTCAAAGTGCTCTGGAAAAGAGAGTTATGTACCTCACAAAAATAGAGGAGGAAAGAAGTGTATTGGTTGATCATATCACAAAACTTCAGGCCTAGGTAAAGAAAATATTTGATTGCAGAGCCAGACCAAGAAAATTTATGCTGGGAGATCAAGTCTTACTTTGGGATAAGAGAAGGGAATCGAAAGGCGATCGTGGAAAATTTGATTCTCTCTGGAAAGGTCCCTTTGTGACAAGCTAGGGACTGGGTCCAAACTCATTCAAACTGGAATATCTAGATGGTACTTCCCTTCTCCTATCCTACAATGGGCATTATTTAAAACATTATCAACTTTAAGTGGGTGTCTCACATTCTTTATATATATCTTTTGGGTGTGTAGTATTTTTAGGTGTTTATTCCTTGTTAGTTTTTTGGTCCTTTCTTTTATCATTTTTCACTCTCTTTGTACTAAACTAGAGATTCTAAGTTTATTTCCTAGTCAGAGATTCTAAGTTTATTTCTTGGTCCTTCTTGTAATCACTTCTAGATGAGCATATAAGAGTTGCATTTGACCACATGAGGGTATATCAGAAAAGGATGTCAGAAAGCTATAATAAAAAAGGTTCATTCTAGAGAACTTCAGGTTGGAGATCTCGTCTTGAGAGAGAATCCCAAAAATAAACAAAACAAAGCACATAAAGGGAAGTTTGAACCAAATTGGATGGGTCCCTACATAGTTACTACCACTTTTCGATCTGGTGCCTATCATGTTTCTACGCCTGAGGGAGAACATCTCCCTGAACCTATCAACACCCTTCATTTGAATAAATTTTATGCATGATGCTCCAGAGCTGTACATATCTTAAATGTCCTGAAAAAAGATCCAAAAATCATAAAATGTCCTAAAAATAATAATAATAATAATAAATAATATATGATCCTGAAAAAAATAAAAATAAATCAAAAGTATAAAAATTTTGAAAAAGAAAAAAATGTGCCTTGGTGAAAACCTGGAAATAGGAACCTTGGTAGAAAAATTAGAAAATAATTCAAGTGGTAAAAATATGGAAATAGATACTAATTGAAACCCATGCACTTATGTCTATTAGCTTGTCACTTTGCGCTCTGAACCCTTTCGACTTCCATCTCCAATCTCTTTCACTAATACATTTGGGCCTCATTTTTGACCTTCATTTTTGACCAAAGGCCATTTTGGCTTGTGATGATCACTTTTTTTTTTTTATGTCCCAAAAGGGTCAAAATTTCAAATTTAGTTAAGTTTATTGTCAAAATTTTGACCAAATCGGGCTATAAACAAAAAAAAAGTGATCAAACTCACTTCATTATGTCTTAGACGAATCACGGGTGGGAGGAAGGGCTTCATGAGCATTGTGCATCGTCTAAATACTGGAAAGGCTTCATGAGCATTGTGCATCATTCTAATACTAGAAGGGCTTCATGAGCAATACTGGTATGTTTCCTTAAAAACTCTAGAGGAAATGACATTACATTCTCAGTGTTAGGGTTTCCTAGTTAGATTTGTAATCCAGTTTTATCTACCAACTTTTTTAAACTAAGGGCTTTGTTTTTATTTATGTTTCTATTTTCATGCGTGAACCAGATTGCCTCCATGCACTACTATGTTTTCTCATAATAGAAGTCAGAGACCTGAGACTGAGTACTTTCTCTCATTTCTTGATAATTTATATGTGCATCCCACCTGTTATTGAAGACCTTAGTTTCCATTTTCTTATATTGGTCTAAGGACAAATGAATACAATGATCACAACAATCAATTTGGGGATGTTCCTGAAATAGGTGAGAAAATGGGGATTTTCATTGAAATATTATTGTCATTCTTAACAAAAAGTCTATAGTTTATTATAAACAAAAGTGACATGACATACTTGAATAACACCTGTGTATAAGAAAACATATCAACAACCAGCTTCATTTCCCAAAATCTAAAGGTAATTCTTGTTTTACATTGCATACAGTTTCTGAGAGCTTTCTATTTGTTGAAATTGATTTGATTATTTATGTATAGCTTGAAATTTTTTTCGTCAATCGAATTCATATAGTGAAATTTGAAAAGATTTCAAGTTATTACCATAGACTAAATTTATAGTAAATGGAATTTCTTACTATTTCTGTACAAGATTGTTTCCAGGGTTGTATGTCTGATTTTTTGGGCTAGGTTTTTAACCGTTAACACATAGTCTTTGTTCCTACATAAAATTTCCACTTAGTATCATTTTCTATTACCATTTTTGAATTATTTAAATCTTATAATGTAATTGTGGGTGGAAAGGTTCTAAGAATCTTTGATTTTGTGTGATATAAATCCAGAAACTAGAATTTTTGAACAAAATGTCAATGCAACATATCCAAGTGTTGATACTGGCATATTTATAAAGATAATCTCAAGCCAAAAGCTAAGTAATTAAAAACCTCAAGATTTACAAGCCATGTTTTCAAATCCTATCCACAACTATCTATTTGAAAAAATAAAATAATAAATTCAAACCCCAAGGTGTTTTTTAAGATCTTGTGTTGGTGAGGTTCAGTCGCTAACTCATATGTTTATTGTGATAACAAAGCTCATAGACTCACCTGAAGGTAGGTCTAACAAGTTTGAATATGATCTAGACACCATTTAGCTGCAAGAGTAAATATACCAAATGCTTTAAATAACCATGCCAATATGAGACAACTAAGTTTCTTCCTTAAATTGCGAGATTCTACAACATGCTAATGATTTGGACTGGAAATGGGAATGTATTAAGGTCATGGAGAAATAGAAAATTCAATTCATATGGCACGAAGCCAATCATATCAAAATATCTTCAAGTATGTGAAATCTCTAGGCCATGTCTTCAAGTATGTGAAATATGATGCTTGAAACAGTTCACCTGTTAACAATTTAATCATCAAAACATCCAAATGAGAGTCTTCTAAACACATAAATGTTTCTTTTCTTGAATATCAAAACCTTTTACACCTTAGAACATTTAAGTACATCCTTAGAACATTTAAGTACATCCTTAGAATATTTAAGTACATCTATTAAACACAAAAAACTTATTGCTAGTGCAGATATTCATACACCTTGAATGGGTACATTCAGATTTTTACATTTGAGAACTTTTGAACTCGAATCAAGTCATATAAAACAACAACTGTATACCTTATTTCCACAAACTCTTAAAAATTGTTTTCTAAATGCTTTGAATTTTTACAACTTTGAGACAAATAATTTCATTAATAATATAATGTCAAAGAACTATAGAAATAATATTCTAAACATAATGAAATATTCAAAGGAGTATAAGTTCTATATTTTAGGGAGTATGCTTCTCTCACTTTCCTTTTGTTTATCTACAAGTATAGCTCCTGCAAACTTTGATTATAAAAATAGTTTTGGTCATGCAATTTTCATGAGAAAACACTAGATGTTACTGTGTAAGATTCAATAAATTCTACCTTAGTTGTAGGGAGATTAGTTTTTCTTTGTCAAAGAAGTCACTTTCCATGGTCAAGAGAAAAATATAAATTGCAAAGAAAAAGGGACATTCCAATGTGCTTATACTGGAAAAGTTAAAAGCATAGCCCCCACCATCCCCACCTGTAAATTAAATATATTAATAAAATCATATTGAAGCTCGTACTGAGATAGATAGTGATATATTAGAGGTTACATAAAATGATTAGCATACATTTGATGTTGGTCATCCAAACAGTAGTAAATCAAAGTAGAGCTATACAGGCTGCAATCAGTCCTCTCCCTCAGAAAGAACAGTGTAAAGATTCACCTCATTTCATCTCTATAGCAAGTACTTCCAACTCAATTGCAAATGGTGAAACAACATAATTGGAAACAATACTGCTGGTGATTACAACCCTGGCATTATTATTGTAAATCTTCATTTGAAGAAGGATCTTAAAAGAGAAACCAACAATGGATCTGGGTACATCGATTCATCCTACAACTCTATTTTCTTACTTATCTCAGTAGAGTTTGAAACAGGAACCCAATAATATGGAAAATGAAATGGTGCTTCTTATGTCAATGTATGACCCTACTTAGTCCCAATAATGTGGATTCTATGATAGAGTGCGAGGTATATGGTGTCCCCATTAAGTATCATTTTCTCAAGGATAAAATCAGGTCTGAAAAAATGGATTAGGTGACCAATAGATCTAGTTCCCTTAGAAATACAATGTAAATACAATTTTGTGCACTAAGAATAAATCCTTGTAATATGACAGTCTAAAACTAGCAATCAAATGAAGGTTTTGGTCTTCAAATGATTTTTAGGGAGTACTTGCAAGTTCATTCCACCAACATTTTGTTACAAAAATCTTCAACATATGCACAAATGAGCCCCAACACCTTTTAT
>MU223133.1:314474-371652 GCA_018584345.1 Thuja plicata | reverse complement strand
ATCCACAACCATACCATAAATGTAATTGATCTATCAACTAGTAGCATCCATAACATAAAATAAGTAACTCAAGACATAGAATTTGGTAACCCAGAAACCCAATAAGGTAAAACTGGGGTGGGGATGAGACCCAAAAAAATCTTCACTACTGCAGCAATAAAGTGTGCCTATTAGGGCTACAAATTTGATCATAACTTGTAATCTACCTGATTAAAGGTTTGCCCAGTTAAGAGCTACAGATCATTACAATCTACCTTGTAAAAGGATTTAAACTTACAAAAAAGTAAGCACTCAGCTAAGAGATTTACAAAGGTCTGCTAGAACCACTCTATTAAGATATTTCACTTGATACAATTGTTAGAATTTCTCAAGATATGATCCTTCAATATGTACTCAGATGCTGATGACGGATCTCCTCTTTTCAATACCTTCTCTGATCTAATAATCTGATATAACTTTACTCTACTAATCACTACTTTGTTTCTTTGCTAGATCTATGCTTCTTAACTCAAAATAACCCTTTGCATATCTCTCTTGTATGCACGCGCGCGCGCGCGCGCACACACACACACACACACACACACACACACACACACACCTTACAAAATTAGGGTAAGAAACAATCTTATATACCTTACAGATCTGGCATTAAGATCTAGATCAACGATTAGGATCAAATACTTATGCCGCTTGGGCATTCCAATTTTTTGATTGGCTCCATGAAACGTATAAGATCAAATGATTTAATACATAATTAACTCCGTTAAAAACATTAAATACCCAAATGAGTTGGCTCAAAATAGTTTACCTTCAAGTTTGTGCCATTCCTGACATGTATGACAAAACTATCTTTCTCGGCATATGAAGACTCCGGTGCTCGACACGAACTAATCAACTTCACTCAAATTTTGTGTAACTCGGCAACTACTATCTGCTCAGCAATGTCTACTACTCAACCTATATTGGATAGCTCGGTCGTAGTGATGACCGACTAACCTGCCTAGATAAATAACTAAGTGTGGGACACTAATGATCAACAAAACTTAGAGATCAACGATGTTTTACCTCATAAAATTCATCTATACAAAGATATTATTGAATGGATGTTGAAAGGATAAGAAAGGATCCTATTTATTATTTGGGTTGTAAGGTGATTTGAATCAAATGCTAGAAGATGCTAGATCAGATTCAGAGGAACAAAATCATTGCAGAGGTATTCCACAATTGGTTGGAATCGATAGCGCAACAAGGCATTGATTATATCACTAATTTGGTGAGAATTCATGGCGATGAAATGACAATGAGTAAAGACTTGGATACAAAATTCAATGCATGGGTGAATGAAAGAACTACTTGGGCAACAATAGTAAGGCAAATAAATGATGTACAAAAATACAAGATTATGAAATTCTTCGCTGAAAATTCATTAGTTGGTTTAAATGATAATGTACTTTATGTCTCTAATAATAACATAGAATGAAGAAACTCAGTCGTCAAACAGGGATCTAAGGAATTAGTTGACCTAGTAAAAGAACTAACAAAGCTCAAAAATATTATGCATAAGGACTTGAAGTGCATTAATATTCAGTTTCTACAAGAAGATGAGAAAATAATCAGGGAGACTGATGAGATGATTAGAACCTTCAAGGAGATGATAAAAATTGTTAATGAAACCAAATCTATGACTACCAAAGATTTATTTAGCCTCATAGGGATTGAATCAATGCTAGCTATCTATCTTGATCATTTGGAAGCATATGAAAATAAGGTAATTAAGGTTAGAAAAGATAAAAAGGTTTGGAAACAAAGAATCCTACACATCGGGTTGCCACATCACCAAATCATTCACAACTTCTTGGCTCCACACATGGAGTGGAGGAAAATACGTGGCTTAGCTTAAAAAAAAACTAACCAACAAACTCCTTGATGAAATCTCAGCCCTGAAAGTGCGATAAAATTATAATTTTGTTGTTTAAGATTTTGTATTCTCTACCCATTTTTAGTTAGTCATAGTTAGTTATGCAAACTCCTGGTTCTGAATCTGGTGGAGTAATTTTTACTCTAGTTTTAAAAAAAAAAATGACTATGAGCTTGGAGGCTATTTATATGTTTAATTAAGATTCTGAAAAGGTAAAAATTTTAAAAATAAGAAAGACTGATACATTTCATGGTGCAGGAGCACCTAGGTAGAGCTAAATCGAAACCTAGGGCTTCTAGTTTGTTTTTGGCTTGTAGTGGTCTTAGCCACACCACTAGTGGAATAATGGGACTAGATGAGTCCTAGGGTGTTTTAAGTTAGCTTAGGAGGCCTTATTAGGTCCTTACTGACTTTCTTTGCAAGTGTTGTCCAAATTTGTCAATTTGTGTTCATGTTGCCAATGTTATGGCAAAAGTGGTAATTATGCATTTAGGGTTCAAATTGGACAAGGAAGTGTTTAGGAGACCTATTTGATGTGTAATTAGCCTAAATTTTCAATTGGTTAAGTTCTTGAGTTGATTGACCAAGTTGTATGCAAGAATCTCAAAAGTTGTAAAAGTTGTCAATATTGTCATTAACAACATCGACAACATTTCTTGCAATGATGTCTTTTCAAGCATTTGGGTTTCTAACTGTCTGAAACCGTGAAGATAGGGTCATGTTAAACTATATAAGGACTCCATTGACCTTTTTATGAGGTTCGTTGATTTTGCAATTTATTTGTACGAACTATTTTACTGAGAAACTAGTTACAGTTAAGCATTTTCTTTGCATTTTGGTGTCTAATGGATTGAACTCTACATTTTCTTTGGTGCATGAGTTAGAGGGTGTAAATTATTAATTTTTTGTGTGATTGGTTTTTTTTTTTTTCATATTTTCTTGCTTATGTCAAAAGTTTTCTTTTCTGCACTGACACAGGTCTGAACCAGGCAGTTTCTCAAAATGGGGTCATAACTTCTCTTTCTGCCATGGAATCTCAAGAGGCCTTTTGAATTAGGAAGATGATTCCTTGTACATATTTTATAGTGAAGGATGAGCCATGGAAGGCAAGAAATATATTTTTAAAGTGATGCCCTAGGCGAGCCAGAGTTGCATGGCTAGGGATCATAGAGAGTTACAGAGGTGTTAGGAAGGATTGAAAGCATTCATTGCTTCAATCAGAGCATGTGGAGAGGTGGAAATATGTGTGAAGAAGTCCCAAATTCAATGGGAAGCTTTGGTGAAGGATTTTTAATGGTGAAAATGAAGATTCTGATGGCCATGCTCTGTTTGAGTTGAAACCCTTAGATTTAGGCTTGTATGTAGGAACCCACTGTACAGACAACTTTGGGAGGCAAAACCTAGAAAATATTTTAGATCTTTGTAAAGGGTGTCAGAATCAAAGGTTAGTTTTCCATATTTTAAAGGATAATTTCAAGTTATTTGGGAAAAGGTTCCTAATTAGGCCTAATTGCTTGTAGCCCTATTTTTGGTGAATTTACTATGTTTCTTGGAACTCGTTTAGGGTTCTATTGAAAAGTGTGTTTATAGGTATTGGATTGGATCCTATTGACATCCTAGAAGCCCACCTCTCCATGTGGGATTGATCTTGATCATGTTGGATGAGTTAGTGAAGATGGTGCAAGAAGATCCCCAAGAGCTAGGTGGTAAGTGATTTGATATCTTGATTGGTGTATGCAAGTTGAAAGAAGAAGGATCTTGCATAGAGAATCCTTGAGAGAGTAGGGTTAGTCAAGAACCCTAATAGGTCAAAGAAGTGGCCTATAGGATACCATAGAAGGAGATATGGTATAGAGCAAGACTTGTAGTTACATCATTTCATTTTTGGGTTTTGGATATATACGTGTGGTTGATGTAAAGAAGGTTTTTATCTAAGAATGACAATATATTTGTTGTTATTTTCAAATCTGTGAGTTTGGAATTTGTGGAATTCATCTTTGTTGGGATTAAATCTTTAGTTGCAGTATTTATTTGCTTCTTTATCTAATCTCATGCATGTAAAGATGGAATTAATAAATGAGTTTATCTAATAGTTGTCATATGAAGTAATATGAAGTTTGTGAACTTTCTTTATTCAATTATAATCCGATTGCATTCATATCATGTTGATGAGTGGATGTGAAATGCCTTTCTTACTTTCTGTAGAAAAGTGTTTCTTTGATTAGTTAATTGTAGATCAATTCATTGAAAAATCATATAGGTAGTTGTACCTTTATACAAAGGTTGAACTGTGAGTGGTTCGTCCAACTGTTGGTTCAATTTGATTCTTGTTCAAGAAGGTAGTAGAGTTTACTTTTCATCAAAATTTTAGCAAGGACAAATCTCTTAACCAACGATATGCATTGTGATGATATGAAACAAATTAAGAAAAACAAAGTCCATAAATTTATAATAAAATATTAAAGAGTGACTTACAATTAATTTATGTTTATTATATATTTTTAATGTAAATACGTGACATTAAAAAGGTAATTTTCCATAAATAATATAAATTATTAAATAAATAAAACATAAAGAAATCTAATTTTATTTTTATAAAATAAAGAACACATTGTATATGCAAAGTGTTCTAAACCATGATGCAAAATTCATTGAAAATCTCTTATATTTATATCTTAGACACCATAGAAAGAGAAATTAAAATAAAAGTTCAATATAATCCTATGGCAACATAGGAATTTATGAAATCATAAATTTATAGTCAATATACAAACTATGAGATTCCAAACCCAAACAATCGTGTAATCATGTTATTTGTATATAAAAATGAAAAATGAAGACAAAACAATTTGCCTACACATGCAAGCTTTATAATAAACCCAGTAATCTTTTATTGTAAAAGTAAACAAAGTATAGCCTTATTATGACTTGGTATATCTAATAGTTAATTTCTATACACAAAGGCATGCAGAATATTCAAAATGCTAATTGCTACACACAAAGTACTATCCACAATAAATTGGTTGTGTCTTTGCATGTTTGAAATGTGTCGTTAGCATGGTATAGAGATATTCATCTTGTTGCTTGTGTAGGTTTGCATATTCATTGTCTTCTAGTTTGCATATTATTAAAATGAAAAAGAGGGAAAACCACAAAGATATTGAACCCAAAAGGCTATGGTGAAATTAAGTCCTTGTTATTTTATGTTTGTCAATAGTCAGTTTTTCACGTGTCAGCCAACATAAATTACCAACATAAATATCATCTAGGTCCCAAACATGAAAAAATCAAATCTTACTACAATGAAGAGTGGTTTATCAAGTAGTTCTTTATCATTAATATTGACTCCAATTGATCACACTATATTTAAAGTAAGAAACATTATTTCTTCAATCATTATTTTATATCTAGTATTTAATACAAAAGGGATGACCCATATCCAAAAAAATTCTCATACATATATTGATTTTACTAATTAATAATTATTAGCTACACCAGTTTCAAGCAACCAATGAATTACTTATGTATATGTAACTATTAGCATCATAATTAGTCTATAAATATATTACTACATAACAATTTTATTTTATAATCAAATAACAAATGTGTTGGCATTGGCTTGTCATTTATGTCAAAAAAGATGTTGTAGTTAATATAGATATTTCTTAACAAAGATGTTATTACATTCTTGTTTCAATAGAAATGAAAATGACTGCATATTTGAGTTCACAGTGATTTGGTGCTTGATGTCGATGATGTCAGATTTTGTCAACATATGAGTTTGTTGTAAGTGGGCAACACTCTCATTAAGTTGGAAAGTTGAGGTTTCAATTTCATAACTTTAATATTTGTACTAACAGTTGCATTGCAAAGCAATTTATTTTGATACATGGTATTGTATAGTAGAGAAATCTTTAAAATATATATATTCTTATCATCAAGGATGTTATTTAGTGAATGATAAAATACATTACTTATGTCCATGATATTATTACTTGAAGTTCAAATGTGACGGGATTAGAACAACAAGCAAGAGAAACTTTATCAATTACAGTAAACAACATATTGTCGATAGATAACAACTTTAACTATTAAAGTGGTATTTAAAGTTATATCTATGAGCAATATTCAATCTTTACCAAGGCATAAGAAAGAATATCTACGGTGTAGATTTTAATTTTCCAAATGCTCAATGAGCAAATATGCTTTGGCAGGCAGTTACATGTCTTGTCTCATATAATAGTTGCAAACTACATTTAATAATTAATTTGGTTAGCAATTAGAAATGTATTTCAATTCGTTCATTATGAGAAGGAAGTTTGATGATACATAGTATATTTGCATATAAATATTAGTATAATCTGTAGAGACAAATGTGATGAAAAATATCAGGGTTCAATGATGCAGTAACACACATATTGAATCCGTGTTGAAAGAAAGATGGTGATAAGAGTTTAAATGACAGAAAGTCTTCTTTCTATAAACACTCATTGAAAATGAAAGACATAATATTAATGTTGTATTTGCAGATTTGATTGTGATAAGACATTTAAGAAATTAGTGAGTGTTGTGTATTTTCGTGTTTTGCAAATGAGTTAAGTTGATTAGTGTTGTGTATTATAAAGATGATATTTACATATGGCATAAGTTGAGCAGTAATTTGTATATAAATAGAGTAACCCTCTGTATTTTATTTTTGATCTAAGAATTTTTGTAAGGAGTTAGTGCTCCTAGGGTTGGTTCTCTGAATGTAACTGTAAAGAAGAAAATGGAGGTTTCTTTAGATAGGGTTTTGAACAATTGGGATTCATACCTAAAAGAGACCCTATGCCTCTATTAATCATCTTAAATTTAATTATAATTGATAAGGAATGTAAATCTAGAAATATTTGTAAATGAAAATGGAATAAAATACATACTTTTGAAAAAGAACTTGTTGAAAACCTTGTCAGACAGTCTCAAAAACTATTGATTTTTGCGTCTCTGAAACCAAAACTGCGAGATCTACAACCCAGAAATATTTTTCCAATCTAGATCAGTTCCAATTTTGATCCTCAATTCAATGTCAACTTTGACCCAGAATTTCTGATTTTGAACCAGAATTTTTGATTCTGACCTAGGGAAGAATCAACCTCCAATTCTGACCTAAAATCTCTGATAGAAAATATGTTTCTAGATCTCGATAGTTTGCCAATAAGGGTATCCAAATCTGCACTCCAACTCGCTATTCTGAACCTGTCCCTGCAAGAAAAATGGTTTGTTTGTTGGGGGGGGAGGGGTTTTCCTTGGTCAAACCCCAATTTTGGAATTAACCTTAAAGTATAATTGAAATTGCATAAATAAACAAAGTAAATGAACAAATTTATCTTGCTTGTATAGAAACCCTTGTGGCAGATTCGAATCCGTGGATCCACAAGTATGTATGCACCAAATGGATGTAGAATGTAGAATGTTGGATGTAGGATGTCTCAAATCAATTGCTTGTAGATCTTCAACACCAATCTTGAATGAATCTTTGAATAGGAAAAGGCTTGGAGGAATGTCGATGGAGAAATCTTCGATAAGAGGGCTTCATAGAGCTTGAATCCTTTAATGGCTACCAATGGATCTCCTTGATGAATTGAATGCTTGAAAGTGCTTGGATGCTTGAGATTAGATGAATACTTTAATATATATTTAGCTTTCTTTCTATCTTGCTTCTTAGCTTGTCCTTCACACTTAGATTTCACTTCTTCAAGTCTTAGAGAAAATGAGAGGAGAAAGCTTCCTTATATACCAATCTAGGGCACAATCTTCTAGAGAGGCCTACATAAGAGAATTAAATTCTGATTAGACATTACCCCTAGAAGTGGACCTATATTAAATATAATTTTAAGAGTCATTGCCCCGAAGACTGAAACAGTCGACCCGAAAGTGGGAATCAAATCCTTCTGAAGCCTAACACCCAGAAACCCTGGAAACTTGAAATCTAGACCTTGGGTCAGAAGAAGGTCGATTCTAACCTAGGTCAAGGTCAAGGTCAAGGTCGACCTTGACCCAGAAAGGTTGATTTTGACCCTGAGGTCAAAAGTCACAATTTGCAGTTAGGGTGCCAGAAATAGGCTGGAGAAAAGAGGGAAATGGGGAAAATAGGGGAAAAATCCATATCCAAGTCAGATGCCCATTCAAGGCGCTTGACATGAACCCAAACCACTTACTTAGAAGGCTAAACTAGTCTACAATGGAAGTGCTTCCATTTTACGACTATACATTTAGCCCCCACTTTAGCAAGAGTATGGACTCGATGCAAACTCTTGGTAAAGGAGATCATCAAGAAAACATAATCTTATTGAAATCAAAAGGGACAAAGGAATCTTCAAGCTCCAAGGGAATCAAGTCTTTATCAACCCTAATATTATGATAAGAGATACATCACCAGTCAAAGAGAAAGAGAGAGAGAGAAGTGGTTATCTGACCCAGTAAGATGTGTGCATCTCATTGTGAACCAAAAAAAGGATAGGATGGCCCACAAATAAAGCATTGGATAGTCACCCCATAAATTTTTGTGCCTTCTGGCGGCTTTGTGCATGTATATAGTGCATCTTATGATGACTTTTATGAAGTACCCATGGATCCATATTCTCATATCACCATGGAATACATTTGTAAAATGTGTATCTCTTTAGGATTTAGCAAGTTATGTGCATTACCTTTTGAGGATTTAGCATATTGAATTTTAATTGAATGCGTATCTCTTCAGGATTTAGAAACTTATGTGCGTTACCTTTAGAGGATTTAGCATGCTCCAAAACAAAAGGTTAGAACAAAAATGCATAATATAGAACGAGGGAGGCCATATATATGCCCCCTCCTTAAGATGGAAAAGTACATACTATTTTGACATGTTAAGAAAAGAAAAAAACAAGGATAAAGCCTTCTTCAACAACAAGACAATACCATAGACAACACCCAGTCCAAGCCAAGAAGTTCACAGCTCCTATGAGGCCATGGAAGGGACGAATGCAAAGAGATATCATGGAAGAAGTGAAAAAGTAACCCTTGTGAGGGATAACACACTATTCAGTTTCCAAGGTGAGTGATTTATCAACCATGGAAACCCAATGTCAAACAAAAAAATAGGTTATAATCAAGGACATAGATCCTTAATGCAAACCAAAATTTTCATGTATAATCAGATATCACATAATAGATAGATACTACTTAACCAAGGGAAAATTGGATCTCGAAAAAATAGAAAAGAAGGAGATGGCATCCTTGCCCCCCAAGCATAGGAACAAGGATGAAAGGGGACCTATTATATCACTCACAAAATTATGTAAGACAACGAGTCCCCAATGATTAGGCTAACATTGTTTACATAATGTAGAGTTCCATAATAGGAACATAAATGTTATTTCGAGAAAACAAGATTGAAATACAACTCATTACCACATGATATATAAATAACTTTACTTTCAATGAGCTACCTAATCTTATAATGTAAAGCTTTACTTTCATTAGTAGAGTGATCATGAAATCTATGATATAAACAAAAAGGAAGAGTCTTCAAGTGTGGACTATGTTTCTTTTTGCGTTTAGGTCTAGTAATCATCTTAGCATGAAGGAGTTTAGACAAAAGAACTTCTTGGTCAAACTCCTTCATAGGTTCATCACGTTTTGAAGTGTTATTGGAGATGTTGTTATTGATGTGTTGTTGAGGATTAAATCCCAATCCATAAGAATGCTCATGCCCCCCATTATGTAAGGGCATTTGAATTCGCTGTTTATGCTTACCACATCCTTGACCATGGAATCCTTATTTAACTAGTAAATGATAACCAGGATCATAACAAGAAGCCATATCAGAAGGAGTCAATGGAAATTCAGTAGTCATTATGTCATCATTAGTAGGTTTGACTAATTCATAGTGGGTAGAAGTAGAGACAAAATTATTATGAAGGGAATGAGAAGTAGAAGCAAAAGATCATTGTTCAAACTCTCTTTGTTGCTTCATAAAATCAATATTAGAAACCTTATACTCTCCAATAAAGGTAGGATTAAAATTGAAGGTTCCCCAATCATCTCCAAGAAGAGCATTAGAGGAAGAAAGATGACTATTAGGAATAGGAGTATTGTGGGATTGAATATTCAAACAAGGATTTGGTGCATCATCTGCATGAAGTGTATACACCATGTTGTTGTGAATAAAATTGACTTTATGGTGAAGGGTGGAAGGAACAACATGCATCTCATGCAACCAAGGTCTACCCAAAAGTAGGTTATAATTAAGAGGTCCAAGCATAACATGAAAAGGAGTATTCAGGGTGATCGAACCTACTTTGATAGGTAAGGTAATGATTCCCAAAGTGTTCTTGTCAATGTTATCAAAGCCACGTATAGGATTATTGTCAGGTTGAATAGTTGAAAGATCAACTTTAATCACTTTGAGCATGTCCATGCTACACATATTAAGCCCAGATCCATTATCAATCAAGGTCCTACAAATGGTACTCTTATTGATAGTAACAACGACCATAAGAGAATCATGTTGATTTTATACTTCTTTAGAAGGTAAATCCTTTTGAGTAAATACAATGTTAGGAGGACCTGGGGTAGCATGCATGCACTGTAAGAAGACAATGATGTTATATGGATTAAGAGGTGGAATGGAAAGAGTTGCTAGATATTTTTTCAAGGCTTCATTGTAGGTAGGTGAAGTTTGAAGAAGCTCCCATAAAGAAATCTTGGCAGGGCTATTGCGCAATTGGTTTATCAAATCATACTCTTGGCTAGGAACATGGGGTGGAGGAGGAAGAATGGGTTGAGAAGGTGGTAAAGAAGTAGGAACCACAGGATTAGGTTGAGGGTTATTCCTTGTATGATAAGCATGTGAAACATAATCTGTGTTATCAAAGAAATCCAAAGGATCTCTAGGTTTACCCTTGATAGTAATGCGAGGACATCCTTTAATAGTCAACAAGGGTTTTGGATAAACCATGTTAGTTATCTCAACACTACGAATATATTCACAAGAAAGATGCAAAGAAGACATCCTAGGAGGAGATGAGGTAGGATCTTGATTCTCCATAAGATCATCACTAAGAGGGAGAGCATGAAGGGGATTCATATCATTCTCCACTAATGCCTCATCACTAGAAGGAATCCCAATTAGAGGTAAAGCATCTATAATGTCTTCTTCTTTCTCTAAAATGTCTGCATAAGGGGAGTGTGTTTTAGAAAAAGAGTCACCATCATGTATTAATATGTCATCCATTAATAAATCACCCTCTTGTATCAAAGCATCTTCACAAGAAGGGGATAAATCAATGTCTTTATCCAAGGGTTCATCCCAAAAAGTAGAATCATCCACAATGGCTTCACGAGGAAGAGAATAATCAACATCCAAATCCAAAGGTTTATCCCAAATAGGAGGATTATCATCCCTATCAATAAATCACCTTGTAGAAGCACCATAAATCACTAAATCTTGATCCATAAAGGGGAAAGAAGGTAAATTATATTCTAAAGTAGGCTCATAGAAAATACATATATTAGGAGAAGAATTAACACCAATCCTCAATTCATCTCCATAAAGAGAAAGATTAAAGTCATATGCTTGCTCTAATATATCCTTACAAGGTAATACAAGAGAGGAAAAAGCAACATCACACGCACTAAATGAAGTCTTTCTAGGTGTATCAATGTTGTAAATAGTGGAACATGAAGGTAACCATGCATACACCCTATGGTAAAGTTCAATTGAAGATGTTGTAGAGGAGGATGAAATAGGAATAGGATCCATGGAGATCTTATTCAAACAATTTTCATCCTCACTTCCATGTATCTCATTAGGGGATCTATCGTCTTTCGCAACAAAAGCCTCATCAAAGTATTCAAAACAAAAATTATACATGTTGAACACAAAGCAACATTACAAGCATGAAAAATGTAAATGTTTTTGTATTTTTAAAGAAATTTTGTGATTTTATTTTTATTTTTGACATATAAGTGCAAGAGCATAAAATAAACATACTTTTAAATACATGTAATATCTAACATGAGATGCAAATCTAACATAAAATGCAAATCTAACACCAAAAAGAAAGAGTTGTCTATTGTGGGTTCACCAAAATGTAAAGAAGAAAATGGAGGTCTCTTTAGATAGGGTTTTGAAAAATGGGGATTCACACCTAAAAGAGAGCCTATGCCTCCATTAATCATATTACATTTAATTGTAATTGATAAGGAATGTAAATCTGGAAATGTTTGTAAAGGAAAATGGAATAAAATACATACCTCCAAAAAATAATCTACTGAAAACCCCATTAGACGGTCTCATAAACTATTGATTCCCTTACCCTAAACCAAAACTGCGAGATCTACAAAACCCAGAAATCTTTTTCCGATCTAGATCAGTTCCAATTTTGACCCTCAAGTCAATGTCGACTTTGACCCAGAATTTCTGATTCTGACCTAGAATATCTGATTCTGACATAGGGTAGAATCGACCTCCGATTCTGACCTAAAATATCTGATAGAAAATATGTTTCTGGATCCTGATATTTTGCTGAAAAGGGTATCCAAATCTACACTCCAACTCATTGTTCTGAACCTATCCCTGCAAGAAAAATAGTTTGTTTGTTGGGGGGAGGGGTTTTCCTTGGTCAAACCCTGATTTTGGAATTAAACTTAAATTATTGGCATAAGTAAACAAAGTAAAAGAACAAATTTACCTTGCTTGTATAGAAACCCTTGTGGCAGATTCGAATCTGTGGATCCATAAGTATGTATGCACCAAATGGATGTAGAATGTAGAATGTTGGATGTAGGATGTCTCAAATCAATTGCTTGTAGATCTTCAACACCAATCTTTAATGGATCTTTGAATAGGAAAAGGCTTGGAGGAATGTGGATGGAGAAATCTTCAACAAGAGGGCTCCATAGAGATTGAATCCTTCAATGGATACCAATGGACCTCCTTGATTAATTGAATGCTTGAAAGTGCTTGAATGCTTGGATGCTTGAGATTAGATGAATTCTTCAATAGATATTTATCTTGCTTCAAATCTTTCTTCTTAGCTTGTCCTTCACACTTAGATTTCACTTCTTCAAGTATTAGAGAAAATGAGAGGAGAAAGCTTCCTTATATACCAATATAGGGAACAATCTTCTAGATAGGCCTACATAGGAGAATCAAATTCCCATTAGACCTATACCCCTAGAAGTGGACCTATATTAAATATAATTTCAAGAGTCGTTGCTCCGAAGACCAAAACAACAGACCCGGAAGTGGGAATTAAATCTTTTTGAACCCAACATCCAAGAACCCCAGAAACTTGAAATATAGACCTTGGGTAAGAAAAAGGTCAATTCTGACCTAGGTCAAGGTCGAGGTTGACCTTGACCTAGAAAGGTTGATTTTTACCCTGAGGTCAAAAGTCACAATTTTCAGTTTAGGGTGCCAGAAACAGGCTGGAGAAAAGTGGGAAATGGGGCAGAACAAGGGAAAAATCTAGATCCAAGTTAGAGACCCATTCAAGGCACTTTAAATGACCCCAAACCACTTACTCAGAAGGCTAAAATAGTCTAAAATGGAAGTGCTTCCATTTTTTGACTATACAGTAACCAATGAGGTTGCCAGTGAAGCTTGATTGAAACTAGTGAGGTGTTTATGGTCAGTGAGGCTTAATGAAGTTTATTTTCACTGTGGTTTTTGCCCATAAATTATTTTCCACTAAAATGCAAGTTCTATATGATGCATATATGGTTCAATTGTCCTATGGATTAATGTATGTCTTTATGTTGTTGTTCTTATGTTTACAGTGGGTAAGTGCACCAAGATGGTGTGCAAAAAAGTGGTCACCCACCCACAAAAGAAACACCCCTAACATGATCAACTTACTTTAAATTTAAATTACTCAATCACACTTAGGTTTGATAAATTTATAAGACAAGAACAAGGCTATTTAAGAGGCTTGGTTAACTAGGTTGAGGCTTGAGAGCTTCATTTTCCTCATTTTTTACGTGTTTTGTTCTTCGAAATAGGTTTCTCAACTTCTTTATCGTTAGGTTTACACATCATTAATTAGGTATTTATAAATGTACCACCATAATTTCACACATCTTCTAAGTTTTCTAACTATATAATGTTTTGTATTTTTGGACAACATTAACACATTATAGTTTAATTTGTTTTACCAGTGTCTCTATAGTTCTTAGAGACATGTGTACCAAATTTTTAATACCTTTTGATCTACTTGACCCAATTCAAAACAAATTATATATTATTGTTGTGCACTTGATTATTTACGTTTAAAAAAATAAATTTGTATTTTTTTATTATTTTGATGCAAGTTATGTTTTGTGCACGAACATGCATCTTATTTTTAAGATGTGCCCACTTCAAAAAATCATAAAAAAAAAACTCAACAAAAAATTACAAAAAATAGACAACTTATAGCTCTCACTCTTAACTATATTTCTACCCAAGGATTTTTTAAAATACTAAATCTAACTATGAATTTTTGTATGCACACCCAGACACTATGTTATATATTTCTAAAAAAATCAGGAACAACTTTCCATGCGCATAAGATTTGACCCTCTTAATATTATCCATTTTTAAAAAAAATTAGTAGTTTAGAAACTAGATTTAGAGTACTATAATTCTTCTTCTTTTCAAATCTTCTAATTTTGAGTTCATGAATCTCAAATGTCTCTTCCAAGTTTAGATTTACCTGATTTTAGAAAGAAAAAAAAGTGACCACTTATACCCCCATTTTCGTACACCATCTTGTTGCACTTACCCTAGTCTAATATAAGTTTTTGTGCCACTAGTTTTAAGTGTTTACATGTTTAGTGAACTAATTTTTATAGACCAGAGATGCAACCCCACCCACACCCCATCCCCCCACTCCATCTTTGTGGTCTGGGGTATCCCAACTATTGGAAGATTATTGGAATATCATGCATATATGTGCTGACATTGATGTTTTTCCATTGATGTCAACATATTTATACTATTTGTGACAATGTTCTTAGTATGTCCAGTAGGAATAATGGTTTGGTATGGCTAATGTATTAAAGGTAAGATGTTGCGAACATACAGATGGTTTCAGGGATGTCTGTATTTGACTTATGTCAATTTACAGAGATTCACATGGCAATTTGAGTGAGTTATGGATGATTAATCAAATAATGGTATTTTTGATGTTCAGGAAGAGACAATGTTTCAATTTTTGGATCACTGTGGTTCGGTTATGCAATATTTCTGGTTTCTAACGTGGTGGTGATTTTAGGAGATGGATGTGTGTCCTCAGCTCGAATGGTTCATGATTTGGATGTTGGAAAGCTATTCTTCTTAAGTGACAGAGGTTTCTGATTGGTGTTCATGTTGAACAATATAGAGATAATGGTGAATTCTAAGACAAAGTTATTTTGGTTGTTGTTATAGCATTTCACATTGCTTGTTGATGTTTCTAGATTGTGTTATTTTCATGTTGTTGGGATCGTATTGAGTTATGTAATTGGATTTGGTGATTTTATTGTGGCACGTTGGTGTTTTTATTGTTCTTGGCCGACATGGTGGTATAGTGTGTTGTGATGGATCGAGGCATTATCCATGGAGCTAGAGTGTGTTTGAGGATGAAGATTTGGATCCTTACTATGTCTTTTCTGACATGTTTTGGATTGCAATGATGATTGTATTGTATTTGATTAAATATTTGTAATTTAATTCATTGGCCGACCTTGAAGAAATAAGTTGATGAACTGTATAAATGTAATGATCTTGCAATCATTGATGTATATGAAGGGAGAGGATCACATGTGTGTGTGGATGAGATATTGCATGAAGAGGTATGAGTGGATTCTACAATTGAGTCATATATTTTTTGTATTATGTACTTCATTGAAACTTTGTTGACATAAAAAAGATGATATCGACCAGTTCATGATTAATGGATTGCAGCCCATAGTGGATTATTGTCTATCTACTTGTTGTAAGACAGTGAGTCTTCCTTTGGGTTGTATCCCTTGTTGTATTTGAGTAATGATCTCTAGGTAGTATGCCTAAATGCATGTGCATTCCCCTTATAATACTCATAATAGGCTAAAGTGCTTTTAACATAGTACATCATCTTGCAGATTTGATTCCCACCGGGGTTTTTCCTTTAACCGGGTTTCCACATAAAAAACCTTAGTGTTATGTGTTGATCATCATTCAGATATGAGATCTAAAGTTTGAAATTTGATTGGGGTTTTAAGTTTTGAGACACAACTGATTCAACCCTAGTTGTGTGTTTTGTCTTGTTTCTAACAATTGGTATCAGAGTTGAGCCCTCTTTTGGAAGCTTGATTGCTTGAAGAGATCCAAGATGAAAACTTTTGAGAAGGCATTTATAAGATTTATAAGCACTAACTATTCCATATGGAAGGATCAGATAATTGCACATGTAAGATGCATTAGAGAATATTACTGGGAGATCACTAAGAAGTCATACAATCCTCCTTTAGATATTTCTACTGCTACTACAAATGAGAAGAATAATTTTGAGTATCATATTAGAGCAAAAGAAGCATTGTTGAGAACCTTGTTAGATACAAAATATATAAATCTCGTGGAATTAGAGACTGAACATCAGATATGGAAAAAATTAGAGGTTTTACACAAAGGAGATGCATGTGTGAAGTGAGCCAAGTTTTATATTTTGAAAGGGAATTATGAGGCATTGAAGATGAGCGAGTACGGAAATACTAGTTCTTACATACTAAAGGTGAATGGATTTGTTTTTAGTTTGAGATTTTTTGGTGGAATATTAGAGGAAGATGAAATTATTTCTAAGTTACTTAGATCCTTGCCTCCTTCTTACAATCACAAGATTTCTTCTATTTAAGAGATCAAGATCATAGTAACTAGAGGCACATTGGTTGGTAAGTTATCTGCTTTTGAGATGAGAGAATTTCGTGATAGCCTTCCTAAAGTTGAATTTGCATTTAAAGATACTATTTTTAAGAATAAGCAAAGATATGACCCTGGAGAAAGTTTATCAAAGTATGAATCCAGATATGCTAAGGAATGGGAAGAGATTGAGGAAGGGGAGAGAAATATAGCCCCAATTTCCAAAAGATTGACTAAGGGAGTTGGTAATGTAGGAAATGAGGCAACAAAGAATTGAGATGGGGGGGGTGAATCAATTGTTCCTAAACTTAAAAATTTCACTATCCTTTAAAAATTTAAACCCTTATGTCTAATCCAAGTGAAATAAACATGCACACAAATATTATATTCACATCCACAACACTTGAAACACATATTTTTATCGTGGAAACCTTGTTAGGGGAAAAACCACAGTGGGGCTAATTACCCACAATAAGAGAATACCTTGTTATAAGTATAAAAATATTATAATTATGGGGAATTCACATGCATTTGGGATAACTACCTAAAGCTCATTGCTCAAATGTAAATGTGCTAAAACCCAAAGAAAGGAAGGCTCACTACCTTACAAGATCACTATAATGATCTGAGAATCTTTTGAGCTGTATAACAACATCTAACACATGGTTGAGTCAGTTCCAATGATGTACAATGAAAACATCTATTCAACCCTTTATTTGTAACCTTTTGTTGAACAACCTATTCTCCAATTGATCTTCCACTTGCTTCCCAAGCAATCTCACGCGTCCACACATTTTCAACAACCGCAGATCTGATTTATATGATCAACCTTGACAAATAAACAAGGCTGGCGCCACTCCAATTTAAAATTGAAATTCACGCACCAAAACTCAAAATTCAAATCCATATTTGATTTCCAAAACATATCCATGATCCATATCAACCACTTCAAGTTCATAACTCATCCTCAAATCATGCCTCAAACTTGCGCAAAATGATTTACCAATCAAATCGGCCAAGAACATAAGAAAATATACCACTGGCCAAAAAATCCTCCAATCTAAAAGGTTCAATCCATGTAGACTATCAAATCATCAGGAAAATAACCCAAGAATATTCATAGGTAACACTAAAACATTTGAACCCATACATACTTTTGGATTTACCAACATCTCTTATGTCAGACCTCAAAAACATTGTCACCAACAACTGTAACACCTAAAAATTGGTTTTCAAACCTATGAATCATGAAACCTTTGAATTGAAGACACCTTGGCATGTACCAAACAAACTCCTAGATACACAACCAAAAATATCAACTTGAGCATTCTCACCAAACATATCTTTGCAACTTTGTTAATTCATTGTATGCCACACTGTCTGTCAGTCACCATCAGTGAACTTATAACTCATCTAAATATTCATTTCAACCCCTAAAACTTGACATGGACCAAGAAGACAACCTAAAAATAATCCCATGAGGTTTCCAACTCCTCATCTTCTTAAACTGGTCCTCATCAGACCTCTGAGCATCATGTACCACTAGATAAACATTGTCCAAACTATCTAACTGATATGTTGGCATCAATGTGTTGGCCCAATATTAAGATAATGGAAAGGGTGTGTATTGAGAGGGGAGGGGTGACTCAGTACCCTTAAAATATTTTAGACAAATCTTTGCATTCAATATACTATATTAACCGACTAAGTAGGTTTCTTATTCCAAACATATAGTATCAATATTGACATGTAAAATAAAAATTACACATACACACAATTAATTACTCTTGACACTAGTGTTTTGGTATCACAGAAAACCCCTATTAGAAGGTAAAAACTATGGTGGGGATGAGACCCACAAAATTTCACTATTGCAGTAATAAAGGTAGCCTATTAAAGATTTACAAAATGATCACTTGTGATGATCTTATCCTGTTAGGAGTAACAAGAAGATCGACTAGATCTACCTCGTGTGAGGATTTAGCAACACAATCTATTTGTACACTCAGTTAAGAGATTTACAATATGATAGTTAAGTGTACTCTGTTACGAGATTTAGAATCTATTATAATTGTTAGAGAGTAACATAAAGTTGATCTGAAACATATACAATCTCAAAATTGTTGATGCAAATCCATTAAGTTCATATAAAACATATCACCTCAATGTGAATGATAATACCTTCTACTTTGTTCTACTCGGCTAGCCTTGCCTTAGTTCTATAAACTGAATACTGCAATGTGGTATGTGTCCTTGAATCCCTTGTCTGATCTCTGATGTCTATAGTATGGCGACTACTTTATCATTTCTTGATTAACATACAAAACAAAATTTGACATCTATACAATTATATATCAAATGATATGACCTAATTAGGGTTCAACATTTACATCCTTACCCTAAGATCAATGGTTAAAAAATTTACATTGAACAAATAAACATAGGAGACATAAACAATAAATGCTAGAAATCTGTAATTAATGTCCTCCTTGATTATGTAAACCGTTACCTAGGTCGGATCAAAATTTGTTACTTAGATTAATGTGCCTTTACAAATGTCTATGTGGACTCTATTCCAGTCGATAATGATGTTCCTCAGTGGTTGGTGTATACTGTGTATCTCAGTTATGCTAGAATTTGGTTATGCTTGTGTAGTTCGGTGTTGTCTGTGCTCGGTATAGTCTGTTTACTCGGGTATCACTGTACTCGGTTGATTGTGGGCATGATCAATGATCTTGGTTAACTCTATACTTTGGTAATATATACTGACTGTCTTGTGTTGACTCTGTCACTGACTGTCCATTATGTCAACTTGATAACTAATGACAACTTCAATGTGCGTTTGGAGTAACATTATCCCCCTTTGACATTAGTATCAAAAACTTAACACTGTACATAATATACTATACATGATGACTTCCCCTTTGTACATTCTCCCCTATGTATATACTTGGTATATGTATATGAACAATCTAATTGTAGTATCTGCCTTTACCTACCTTTACTATACATATATACATACATTTTGCCCTTTTTTGAAATAATGACAAAAGGTGCATAACTTACAGTTTGTCAAAAATATTGGGATGGGCACTTTAGAGAGTTTCCAATAATGTCTCCACTTCCTCCTTTAAGTGTTTGAGGGTGAGTATCTATAGTTTTAGTTGGGCATGCATATCATATATGATGTATGTTATTGATAAATATGAGGTGGCAATGAGATTCTTTGCCAAAGACACATGTTTCTACATCATTTCTAAATGCTGGAGTAAAATTGCCTAGAGCTCAATTAATTTCTCTCTGATTGCTTCCTCTTCTTTCTTCAAGTCCTATCTCAACCACTAATTTTCAACTATCTTCTTATAATACAACTGTAATGCATGTTGCTCGATTGATAGAATTTTTTCACTATCCTTTAGATCTTGGTCTAACTTATTTATCTTTTCACTAATCTTGGTAGTGAAGTGGTCTAGTGTGCATAATTTCTATAGAATAGTAATGGCTTGGGATATTATAGTTTCTATACCATTTACTAATTTTGACAGAGTTACTTTATGTACTCCCACTGCTTGGCTGATCTTCTCGGACACTTTGTATTAGCTCTTCTTCTTAGCTCACTCTTCAAATCTTTGCTTGACATCAATGTCAGGCTTGTCAATTGCCTCGGTGAGGATTTCAAGTTGTTCTGGTATGGGGGTTCATTCATCTATATTAATAGCCGGTAAAACTTGCATTAAGATCTCTTTTTCCTTCTCAAGTATTTGGGCACGCTTTGCTTCTATTCTAAGCTTGTCTTGTGCATCTTTTCTGGTGCAAAGTTCACCATAATTCTTTAGTGTTTCTGGATCAAGTGTCTTAGGATCCAATTTAGGAATCTCTATGATTTTTTCTAAGGTAATTGGACCCTTGGTTCTTTTACGCTTCTTCTTCTTACCTTGGTTGCTTGATGTAGGTGATAGAGCCAATTGTAACTGAGCCTTTTTCTCAGTTTCTAACTTTGATAGCTCGACACTCGGTGTGACAACCTATTTAGGTGCCTCGGTAAGAGGCCGTGTGTTGGTAGTAGATGTATCTACTATCTTGTCAGGATTATTTGTAGTACCTTCACCTTTCTCTTTAGTAGTACCATCAGTGGTATCTTTTTTAGTATCATATTTTTTTGTTTCACCACTATGCTCGGTCTCTTTACCGTGTTCTTCACTCTTATCTTCATTTGTATCTGTTGCCTGCTCGGGTGTCTTTTCCTATGCTTCAGTCTCAATCTCAATTGCCTTAACCAAAATAGGTAACTGGTCTGGTGTAGTAGCTCGGGGGACCTTTGATGTATCCCACTCATCAATGGTCTCGGTTGCACCAACAAATTCATCTTCTTTGGCCTTGTCATCTAGATCTCCTTCGATTACATCAGCGATTGTGATATCTGGGTGACCTAAATTGGTTAGGATTTCAGGAATACCATCTAACACATTATCAACTAATACATCATCAACTTTCATAGGGTTTGTAACTGGTTTAATAGATGCAACATCAGTTACTTCCTCGGTGTCTTGGGTGTCCTTAGATGGATTCAACAATTTGTTCCATTTTTGACTGCTCTCAATGTCCACTTCCTTGAGGTTTCCTTGCAAGATATTCAATGTCCTTGCCTTCTTAGGAAATTCTTTGGCATACTTCTTCATCAGACTGCCTATCTGCTCAACTGTATAATCTACTTTAATAAGACTAAGAGTGAACTCTCTCATCTATTTCTCAGTTTGTAGTTCATCTGACCATCTTGATGATATTTTATCATATAATTCTGATGGAATAGAAGTAGAAAAATCAATTGGAACTTGTTTCAGGTTGATCATCATACCTATTATTTCTTCTTCAAGTTTCTCCTTGTTTTTGGTAGATAGATCTTCATATGCTTATATCTTTGGATGTCCTAATTGTCCGGTTATCTTTATTGTCTTTACAATCTCATAAATAGACTGTGATGGCTTATTCTGTACAACCTTGAATTATACTAGATTGTCATCAGAATCATCCTTGTCATCTTTGTTTAGTAGATATCTCCTCTTTTGTTTTCTCAGTGCAGGATTCTCGATTGTGCCCTTTTGTTTCCTTGTCTGATAAGTAAATTTCAGTGAGGGCCTTGTAATTTTAGTTACACCTTTCTTCAAAGGTGGTGAATCACTGGTCACCAATTGTGATCTTGTATGAGGTGGAGATACAGTCTTTGTACTTTTTCTCTTTGTGGCCTTATATGCCTCAACTAGTATGTCATCTGACTCGGTGACATATGTGTCATGATCAGGTTCATCTGCTTGACCGACTGAGGTTTGCTGCTCGGTTTCCTCTTCAGATTTATTCAACTCTTCTTTGGTTATAGAAAGTTTCCTTTTCAATGTTTTTACTATTTTGGTCTTTTTCCAACCCAACTGTTGTACTCGTAATTGAATTCATCCGGGTCTTTGCCTCATCGTAAGTGCCAAATCTCATGGCCGATTTGTCAACAGGCTCATTTAACAATTTTTCAATAGCCTCTATAGCAACATCAATATTTAATTTAAGTTGTTCCTTAGATTAATGTAGGCCAGATCAAAATTTTTTACTTAGATTAATGTGCCTTTACAAAATTTTATGTGGACTCTCTTCCAGTGGGTAATGATGTTCCTCGGTGCTCGGTGTATACTATGTATCTTGGTTATACTAGCATTCAGTTATACTTGTGTAGTTCGGTGTTGTCTGTGCTCGGTATAGTCTTTTTACTCAAGTATCACTGTACTCGGTTAACTGTGGGCATGATCAGTGCTCTTGGTTAACTCTGCACTTTGATAATATATATTGACTATCTTGTGTTGACTCTATCACCGACTGTCCATTATGTCAGCTTGATAACTAATGACAACTTCAATGTGCAGTTGGAGTAACATTATCCCCCTTTGGAATTAGTATCAAAAACTTAGTACTGTACATAATATACTATACATGATGACTTCCCCTTTGTACATGCTCCCCCTATGTATATACTTGGTATATGTATATGAACAATTTGATTGTAGTATCTACCTTTACCTAGCTTTACTATACACATATACATAAATTTCCCCCTTTTTTGAAATAATGAAAAAAGGTGCATAACTTATAGTTTGTCAAAAATATTGGGATGGGAACTCTTGAGAGTTTCCAATAATGTCTCCCATTCCTCCTTTAAGTGTTTGAGGGTGAGTATCTCTAGTTGTAGCTAGGAATGCATATCATATATGTTGTCTGTTATTGATAAATATGGCATGGTAATGAGATTCTTTGCTAGAGTCACATGTTTTTGCATCATTGCTAAATGCTAGAGTAACATCACTTGGAGCTTGATTACTTTCTCTCTGATTTCTTCCTCTTCTTTCTTCAAGTCCTGTCTCAACCACTGATTTTGAACTATCTTCTTATAATGCAACTGTAATGGATGTTTCTTGGTTGATAGACTCTGTGCACTATCCTTTAGATCTTGGTCTAATTTCTTTACCTTTTCACTAATCTCGGTAGTGAAGTGGTCTAGTGTGCATAAATGCTATAGAATAGTAATGGCTTGGGATATGATATTTTATATACCATTTACTAATTTTGATAGAGTTACTTTATGTACTCCCACTGCTTGGCTGATCTTCTTGGTAACTTTATATTGGATCTTCTTCTCAGCTCACTCTTCAAATCTTTGCTCGACATCAATGTTAGGCTTGTCAATTGCCTCAGTGAGCATTCCAATTTTTTATAGTATGGGGGTTCATTCATATATATTAATGTCCGGTAAAACTTGCATTAAGATCTCTTTTTCCTTCTCAAGTATTTGGGCATGCTTTTCTTCTATTCTAAGCTTGTCTTGTGTAGCTTTTCTAGTGCAAAGTTCACCATACTTCTTTAGTGTTTTTGGATCAAGTGTATTAGGATCCCATTTAGGAATCTCAATGATTTTGTCTAAGGTAACTGGACCCTTGGTTCTTTTCTGCTTCTTCTTCTTACCTTTCTTTCTCGATGTAGGTGATAGAGCCAATTGTAACTGAGCCTTTTGCTCAGTTTCTGACTTTGATAGCTCGACACTCGGTGTGACAACCTATTTAGGTTCCTCGGTAAGTGACCATGTGTCAGTAGTAGGTGTATCTATTGTCTTTTAAGGACTCTTTATAGTACCTTCACCTTTCTCTTTGGCAGTAGCATTAGTGGTATCTTTTTGAGTATCATCTTTTTTGGTTTCACCACTATGCTCAGTCTCTTTACCATGTTCTTTGCTCTTATCTTCATTTGTATCTGTTGCCTGCTCGGGTGTCTTTTCTTGTGCTTTGGTCTCAATCTCAATTTCCTTAACCAAAATAGGTAACTGGCCTAGTGTAGTAGCTTGGGTGACCTGTGATGTATCCTTCTCATCAATGGTCTTGGTTGCACCGATAGATTCATATTCTTTGGCCTTTTCATATAGATCTCCTTCTATTACATCAATGATTGTGATATCCAGGTGACCTAAATTGGTTAGGAGTTCAGGAATACCATCTAACACATTATCAACTACTAAATCATCAACTATCATAGGGCCTGTAATTGGTTCAATAGATGCAACATCAGTCACTTCCTTAGTGTCCTGGGTGTCCTTAGATGGATTCAGCAATTTGTTCCATATTTGAGTGCTCTCAATGTCCACTTCCTTCAAGTTTCCTTATAAGATATTCAATGTCCTTGCCTTCTTAGGAAATTCTTTGGGATACTTCTTCATCATACTGCCTATCTTCTCAACTGTATAATCTACTTTAATAAGACTAAGAGCGATCTCTCTCATCTATTTCTCAGTTTGTAGTTCATATGACCATCTTGATGATATTTTATCATATAATTATGATGGAATAGAAGTAGAAAACTCAACTGGAACTTGTTTCAGGTTGATCATCATACCTATTATTGCTTCTTCAAGTTTCTCCTTGTTTTTGGTAGATAGATCTTCATATGCTTGTATGTTCGGATGTCCTAATTGTCTAGTTGTCTTTATTGTCTTTGCAATCTCATCAATAAACTGTGATGGCTTATTCTGTACAACCTTGAATTGTTCTAGATTGTCATCAGAATCATCCTTTTCATCTTTGTTTCATAGATATCTCCTCTTTTTTTTTCTTGATGCAGGATTCTCGGTTGTGCCCTTTTGTTTCCTTGTCTGATAAGTAAATTTCGGTGAGGGCCTTGTAATTTTAGTTACACCTTTCTTCAAAGGTGGTGAATCACTGGTCACCGATTGTGATCTTGTATGAGGTGGAGATATAGTCTTTGTATTTTTTCTCTTTGTGGCCTTAGATGCCTCAACTAGTGTGTCATTAGAATTGGTGGCATATGTGTCATGATTTGTTTCATCTGCTTGACCGGCTGAGGTATGTTTCTCAGTTTCCTCTTCAAATTTATCTTACTCTTCTTCCATTATAAAAAGTTTCCTTTTCAATGTTTTTACTATCTTGGTATTTTTCCGACCCAACTATTGTAGTTGTAATTGCATTTGTATCCAGGTCTTTACCTCATCATAAGTGCCAAATCTCATGGCCAATTTGTCAACAAGTTCATTTAGCAAATTTTCAATAGCCTTTGTAGCAACATCAATATTCAATTCATACTCCATTGGAGGTAGCCATGCAGTCCTCAGATCTATTTCTTTTATCAGTGTTGTATCTGTATCTACTAAAAATATATATATTGTCTTGGTATTTATCTACAAGTTGTGGAATCCAGTATCTCTTCTCCATTATAGCCTTAAATTTAGCAAAGTAATCATTCATTACTAGCTGAAAATTCTCTCCTAGGATTGTAATCATTTCATCTGTCTGTACTGTAATCAGTCTATCTATATTACATTTAACTTTACCGATTTATGGAAAGAAATTTCTCATGTAGAAGAATATGAAAAGTAGTAAGGAACCAAACTTACAGGTATTTGTCATTGTTGTCTTGATGGTTCTCATATTCCCCTCAAATTTCTTCTACAATAGCTCAAAAAGATCAAATTATAGAACCTTATTCACTATATTTTAAGCTATATCCATAGCTCCACATGGTACATTTTTAGACCTTCTAGATTGAATTATCTTATACCCAATGGTATAAGCACCGAATCTCAATTCAACATCCTTGATACAGTTGACCTTCAAGTGATAGGGAGGTTGGATGAATCACTCACTGATTCATGCTCTTAGTCTTTCTTGGGAGAATACTAGGGCGTCTCTTTCCACCACTGGAAACCTATAGTATCTTCATCTTCTTAGGATCCCTTGGTTGTTCTTTCTAACCCAACTATCATCAAAGTTCCTTCTATCAAGTCAACACTTGATGCAATCTTGCAACACTAGCCATTAGCCCTTAAACCACCTTAAACGCTTCTAACCTCCAAATTATTGAAATGGTTTTTTAGAGGTGTGGAGGTGCTTCTAAAAGATTCAATCCATCCTAATAGGGGTATTAGGAGTCCACCTAGTTCCATTTGCAAGTCTCTTTCACCAAACTTCATAGTTAGGCCTCAAAGGTTACTAGCCCTATTAGGTCTCCTTCTCCAAGAAATCGGGGATTTTCCCTAAATACTTCCAAAGGAACCCCCAATAATTTCTTGGGATTCATGTTTCATATGCCCACCCTTGAAGAATTTTTTTGGGTCTTGGTGTCACAACTATCTGTACAATTCCCTAACTGAAAATGAACAAAATTTAGGCTTTTTAGGCCTTTCCTAGCTCCTTTGCAACTTTCTAAGTTTTAAATTCACAAATGGATTGGTAGAGTCTCTCCCTCTTCAAAAAAATCTTGGTAAGACTCATATCTTCCTTCTTCAAAAGGAAATTTTTCTCTAAGTAATCACCTCTGCAAATTAAGTGCTCTGCATTGTTGTCTTTCCTAGCCGGGCTCACCTCTGGCTCGCCTAGGGAAAGACTCCAAAAATAGATCCTTTCCTTTCAAGGGACCTAAATCTTGACATATTTAAACACATGGAGTCTATTCACTATTCCCAAAGGTTTTTACAATTTTTACGGTGGGAAAATGAGCTAGCGCTCCATTCTTTGCAAACTGTCTGGTTCAGACCAATGACAGTGTAGAACACAATATTTACAAGAAGTACTTAAAAATAAAAAAATGAATATCTAATGAATCAAATAATTAAAATATAATCTAATATAACATATGCATGAGTTATAGTTCCAAAACTAATCCATTAAAACCCTACTGTAATCAAGAACTTCAAAACTCCACACAAATTTACATAGTTGTCATTTCTTCTCAAAAACTATGTCCGTACACTGAACATCCAACCTTTGTAGTGGGTCAAGGTTCCCCTTAAATAGGTTGGTGAAGTGGTTATCAACCCCTTAGGGCATCTTTTGGTTTATTTTTCCAATTCTTGCAAATGTTGTCAGAGCAACATTGCAAAGTTGCAAAGTTGCAACTTTTACAACTTTTTCCCATTTCTTGCAAACTATACAAACATGTTTCAAAAATTCAATAAACTTCACCAAAGACCTAAATAAGGGTTGAAACATAACTCCAACCTACCTTAGACCCTTATGACCTCATGATGACATTATCACCACACATGTTCCAATTAGAAGGCTATACAACTTCTTAGCCCTAATTGCACTTTCTAAAAGGTCCTAAGACTCAAACTGAACACATCCTATCTCACCTATGCTATGGTCAACATGAAATTAATATTGAATCAAGCTTATCACAACCAAAAATTACATAAGGCACACACACACACAACTAAACTAACTATATTTCCAAAACAACCTATGGGTGCTCCTGCACCATCAAGCCTCTGCCGCCCCACTCGGCTAATGTAAGATTCTGCAACTCAGTTCTCGGTAGGTGTCTTAGGGCTTTGGATTTGTCACATGTTGTATATCCTATAAATTTATGAATGTCATCCTTGGATATCTTCTTAGTTTCATCCAACCATAACTTCCCTTCATGTACTCATCTAAGTACAATGCAGATCCACTCATTCCAAAAAACCTTTGGGAAATCTAGGGCACGAGTTAACCCTTTAACCTCTAAGTGTTTATGGTATTCCTTTAGCTTTTTGTTTGTGCACATTAATTGATAAGTAGACATGAGTTCAAAGTATCTGATTTCTCCAATCTTGCAGTGTATGCATGCACGCACATCTTGCACTAGCTTAACCCTAGGCAGAATAGATGAGAATGCACCTTGATTATCCGATTGTGCTGCAACTTGTGGATGAATCTTGTAGTTAGGTTCTATGTAGGTGGAGTATTTCACCAAAACAACATTCTTTTCCTTATCCATTTTCACTTTTGTTGTTAGGGATGAAGATGCCATGATTCTAAATATTTAGGGCTTCCATAAAATGTGCTAGAATAACTCGGTAAGGGAAGAATGCTCAATAACTAACCTCTATATACTCAGAAATATGCTAAAATATCTATAGAATGCTAAGAAATATCTTTTTGCAACTTAAATCTTCATTCTCTATTTAGCTCTATGATTACGTTCTGAACAAATGAGCTCACATCAGCTAAATTTATAGTAAATAAATTAGGGCGGTACAATAAATGTGCTTCACTAACCACTCGATGAACAAATGATATGCTTGGTTAACACTATCAATTCTTTATCTCGATAAATGGTACAAATGCTCGGTTGTCATAACAACTCGGTTGTCTCATCACATTTTCACCAAGTGACAATTTAAACTCGGTACATATTAACCAACATGACTAGATCAAAGTAATAAAATATGTAATGCCAAAGTGCATCTTTATTCATGCTGATTTGGCATATGTGTAATAAATATAGGAACTGATGTAAGATATAGCATTGCAAAACATAGTTCCATACCTGCTTGTATTTCTCAGTTGGAGATGGTGGAGCCACCTAACCCATTGGATGAGGTGTCACCAAATTTTGTTCTTGGTACTTCATTATCATTTGATGGTCTTCTCTACATTTGATTCCTGATCCTCACAATTTCATCAATTGTATTTCCATTCCCATAAGTGTTTATTCGATCTACACAATCTCTACTTAAGTGGCTGACTTTCTGACAGTGAGAACATGCCATTCCAGAGTTTGACCAGTTCCTAGATTTGATTCGCCAGATTCTAATACAATTTTCTGCTATATGTCCATATTTTCCACATGATTCATAACTTCTCCAAGTGTTGTAATCTCATGCATAAGAATTTCCTTGTCTTCTTGGTTGTTTTACCGTTTCTTGTCCTTTAGGCTTCCATATTTGCTTTGTGTTATTTTTGCATGCTTGAGTTGTATGACCATTCATGTTGCAATTTTGATAGTATTTATCAATGTATGGTTTCTTATGTTGTTTGTTCAACTTGGATCTACACTCATGTGCCTAATTTCCATGCTTATTATAGTTATAGAAAATACTATTGAATTTAGGAGGGTTTCTAGGAATACCTTTTGTTTTGCTCCTGTAAACATTTGATGTGAGGCTTGGTTTTCCATAGTGATGGCAAGAGGGATTATTTGGCTTAGGATTTGAGTAGACATTCCTTTGTTCAGCTTGATTTTATGATTCACCTTGCTCGATATACCCTAATCTAGTATTGTTATTCAGTCTTCTTTGATGGTTCAGAAATTCATCCATTCTCTTAGTTCTTTCTTTAGATATCTTAATCACTTCATTATGTTGTTGTAACATCTTCACTTCATTTCTCAATTTCTCAATTTATTCTTTCAATACACCAATATCATCTATTACTTTTGCAAGTTCAGTATTCACTCGGTTAACCTCATGATTCATAGCAACCACTTGATTGGTGAACTTAAAGTAGTGTTCAGTAAGTCTAGATATCTCAGTTTCTTTCTCTTGTAACTTTTCAGTCATCTGTCTTCTGTCATCAACAACCATGTTTCCATATTTTTCATCTTTCTTTGCATCATTAAAGACTTCAACCATTCTAACCATTTGTGTATCTTGTCCGATCTGTAGTGCTTTCACTTGTTCAATAATTTTCTGATTGCTCTCAGATAGCTTTGATATGATTCCTTCAGACGCATCAGATATGCTACTAGATTCAGATGTATCAAATGGGTCATGAATCTCTTCTTCATGATAATAAATCTTATGATAGCGAAGTTCCATGTCACTTCTCTTAATCAACATCTTCGTGAGTTTATCTTTAGTTTCTTTATACTATTTGACATAGATCTACAAGTGTAACTTCTAATTCTCAATAGTTTTGTCAAGTGTATACCTCTCCATTGTAAGATCTTTTCTCTTTCAGCTGTTAAACCTTCAAAATAAGAGAACAAGCTCTGATACCAATTGTTAGCCCAAATGTTAAGATAGTGGAAATTGTGTGTACTGAGAGAGGAGGGGTGAATCAATACCCTTCAAATTTTTTAGACAAATCTTTGCATTCACTGTACTGTATTAATTGATTCAGTAGAATGCTTATTCCAAACATATATTATCAATAATGAAATGTAAATGCATGTAAAATAAACATTACACATAGACACAATTAAGTAATCTTGACACTAGTATTTTGGTATCACAGAAAACCCCTGTTAGAAGGTAAAAAATGTGGTGGGGATGAGACCCACAAAACTTCACTAATGCAGTAATAAAGGTAGCTTGTTAAGGCTTTAAAAAATGATCACTTCTGATGATCTTACCCTGTTAGTAGTAACAAGAAGATTGAGTAGATCTACCCCATGTGAGGATTTAGCAACATAATCTATGTGTGCACTCGGTTAATAGATTTACAATAAGATGATTAAGTCTACTCTATTAATAGATTTATAATCTATTACAATTGTTAGAGAGTAACATAAAGTTGATCTGAAACATATAAAATCTCAAAATTGTTGATACAGATCCATTAAGTTCATATAAAACATATTACCTCAATGTGAATGATAATACCTTCTGCTTTGTTCTACTCGGTAGCCTTGCCTTAGTTTTGTAAACTAAATACTACAATGTGGTCTCTGTCCTTGAATCCCTTGTCTAATCTCTGATGTTTGTAGTATGGTGGCTACTTGATAATTTCTTGATCAACATACATAACAAAATTTGACATCTATATAGTTATATATCAAATGATATGACCTAATTAGGGTTCAACATTTACATCCTTACCCTAAGATCAACGGTTACAAAATTTACATTGAAAAAATAAACATAATAGACATAAATAATAAATGCTGGAAATCCATAATTAAAGTCTCCTTGATTGTGTAAATCATTATCTAGGTCGGCTCAAAATTTGTTACTTAGATTAATGTGCATTTACAAACTTTTATGTGGACTCTATTCCACTTGGTAAATATTGTTCCTTGGTGCTCGGTGTATACTGTGTATCTTGGTTATACTAGAATTTGGTTATGCTTATGTAGTTCAGTGTTATCTGTACTTGGTATAGTCAATTTACTTGGGTATCATTATAATTGGTTAACTGTGGGTGGGATCAGTGCTTTCACTTAACTCTGCACTTTGGTGATATATACCGACTGTCTTGTGTTGACTTTGTCACCAATTTTCCATTATGTCAGCTTGATAACTAATGACAAATTCAATGTGGAGTTGGAGTAACACAATGACAACATATTCAACTTGCCAATAGGTAAGTATTAGGGAAAGTTACCTTTGAAATGTTTTTCATGTAAAAAGATTGGCCATTTTTCTTCAATATGTGTGTATAGAGAGCCTAAGTACAAACCTAGGAAGTTCCAACCTAAATATCAGAAGAAATATTATTTTGATTCGAATGAAGGTGTAACTGATGATGAATCTGAAAAGAGTTAAGATGAGATTGTCTTAATTTCTATCAAAGATGAGAATCCTAGTTTCTTAAACGATGAAAGAGCCTTGGTTACACATGTTGAAGAAAATGGATGAATGTGTGATAGATAATAGTTGTTCACATCACATGACCATAGATAAGAGAAAATTTGTGAAGTTGGAGAGGTATGATGGTGGTGTTATTAGATTCGGTGACAATAATCCTTGTATGTCAGAGGTAGAAGTTCAATTACACTTAATTGTAAGAATAACACTATTGATGTTTTATATGTTGAAGGTTTAAGATAATCTTTTGAGTGTTGGAAAACTAGTAAAGGTTATAATCTACAATTCAAGGATGGAATGTGCAAAATCATTGAAAGTACTAGAGTTAAGATTGTATCAGGAACAAAGCCTAAAAGTAATGTATTTCATTTGAATACTGCAAAGAATAGATGTCTTATTTCTCAAGTTGATGACATTTGATTATGGTACAAAATATTTTGTCATGTAAACTTTTATAACATTGTGCTAATAAGAACTACTAAATCAGTGAGAGATTTACCTAATTTTTTAAAGCTTTCTAATGTGATGTGTAAGGAATGTTAGTTGGGTAAGCTAACTAAATCTACTTTCAAAATAAAGACTTATTCTTCAAGTGGATTGCTAGATCTGGTCCATACTGATTTGTGTGGCCCTGCTATAACTAGAAGTCATTATGGAGATAGGTATTTCATATTATTCATTAATGACTATTCAAGGATGATGTGGGTTACATTCTTAAAGGAGAAATATGAAGCTTTTGAGAAATTCAATATCTTAAAGGCTATGGTTGAGACTGAGACATGTATGAAGATGAAATGTCTAAGATCTGATCAAGGTGGAGAATTTAATGCATTTTGTGAAGAGCATGTGATAAAAAGACAAATGCATGCTCTGTGAAACCTACAAAAAATGGTATTGTAGAGAGAATAAATAGAACTATCCTAGATACTGGAAGGATAATGCTAATTGAGGGAAATGTACAAGTCTATTAGAGAGAAGTGGTAAGAATTGTAATCCACTCTTTGAACCAAGTTCAAATCAAGAAACGCTCTGGTAAGACCCCTTACGAGCTATGATATGGTCATGTCCCTACAATGAAATATTTAGAATCTTTGGAAGCAAATTACATCAAAAGAGATGAAGATTTAGGGAAATTTGATCCTAGATGTGAGGAAGGTATTGTTAGAGTAAAAAGGCATTTTCACTTATTAATTAGATCATTATTGATTTAATTATTAAGGCACATTTTTACTTATTAATTAAATCACCTTTTTATCTCTAGTTCACGTAATCTAAACTTTAGGCATGCAATAATTAATTAATTATTAATTATTCATGCAACTTAGGTTTGTCCACCCTATTTAGGGTTTTGATCTCCTTTATTAGGATTGATTTCTTTGTAATTATTAATTCTTTTATAATTTCATTCCATTATTATTTGAATCAATTGAGGATGTTTCCTCTTCCACAGATCTATTGTTTCTGGCCTCCATAGCTTTTGCTTTCTCTCTTTATGTGACTGGTGTTTGTATGCAGGTGATTGTTGGGAGTTGTGAGTTGATTTTTTTCATCAACTCCAATATGGTATCAAAGCTCTAGATCTTCATACCCTTGTTCTCTTCATGAGATATTTGGCCTTGTTCTTCAGATCTATGTTTTTCAAGAGGTTTTTGTCTCATAATTTGGTGAGTTTATGGGGGGGATTTATTTTTCAGAGCACTTTGGGAAAAAACTGACATCACGACTCCATATAGAAGGCCAAAAAACCCCTATTTCCATATAAGGCACGTCCAATATGGACATAGTTGAAGTTTGGGCCCTCTTTTTTGCATGCACAACCTTGACATGATTTTGTAGGCAAAAATGCCTTGGTTTCTATGCCACTGATGTCAGCAGTCGCAGGTCTGAGATCTGGGTTAAATTTTACGGCCACCAACTTATCATACAACTTGCCATTTTTTTCATAATGAGCACCTTGTGGTGTTTTGCTCATATCTTGTGCATACGATATCATATTTTGACCTATCTTATATCGTCAAAAATCTCTTTCCAAGCTCTATCCAAATATGAAGATTAATTTTATGATTTTTCCATCTTGCAGGGTTTTTTTTCCAGTCAAAGTCAGGGTTCCTTTTTACACTTTGGGAGCCATATCTTTCTCATCCAGACTCCATTTTTCAACTTCTGCATGACATTGGTAAGTTGATTCAGCGCTCTATCTTATTTCATGGGTCTCACACCTAGATTTTTCTCTAGGTATTTTTCATTTAGTTTTTTGTGTTTTTGCAATCTGGTGGATATCTTAGATGTTTCAAGTCCTGGGATCATTTTTTGTGCATGAGATGACTCTTTTTTAACTGCTACTTATGTACCTACAAATTTCTGTCACTCCTGAGTATTGTAGAAATCTATTTATGTAGCATTTCCTTTTTATGTAAACACATTGGAATAAAGTGTCATTTGATGCATGCATGGGATCCTGCACATTTTGCGCTTGATTGTACTCACACTATATTATAAAGTGTCATGGGGGGTTTTATTTTTTCTTTGCTTTCCATCTACCTTTGTCAATTGAGTGTTCCTTCCATGAAATTATCCTCATGATGTGTGTCAAGAGAGTTCTCCTTCAATGACACCATCCTTTATATATTTTTGTACTTTCTTCATCATGCAATTATTCTTGGTAGTCTAATTCAGTGTACCTGTCATGCCTCTCCCTTCTTAGCATTATGAGGTATCTCCTGTTGGTTCTAATGCTTCATTGGCTCAATGGAGTGATCTATGTATTTAGTATTTGTTCCTACGTACTAGGTGGATGCAGTGGTTGAGTGCCTATGCATTTTGGTGAGATGGATCATTTATCATATGGACACTCTTTCATTCATATTTTGGAGGCATCCTTTTATCTTTGATTTATCAGCTCTTCAGGATTTTTTACAGTCTTCTCTACCTGATCATGTTCAATTACAATGGAGGTTCCATCAATTATTGTTTGACGGTGTTTGCAACTTCATGCTTCAGAAGTTTTCTACATGTTCTTCCTGTGTTCCTATTCTTCTAGGAAATTCTCTAGTTGGAGGCTTCTTCGATCCTTCACTAGTCTTCATCTCTTTTTAGAGAGGGGTTTTTCCCATTGGGTTTTCTCCTTTTCTCCTCTTTACAGATTATTTTTGTACTTGGGTACCTGATCAGGCCTTGTTGTCGGGACCCATTTCTTGCTTTTAGTAGTTGTTTCTAGGTTTGTAGCTTCTCCCTAAGTTTATCTTAAGGGGGGTGTTGGAGTAAAAAGACATTTTCACTTATTAATTAGACCATTATTGATTTAATTATGAAGTCACACTTTCACTTACTAATTAAATTATTATTGACTTAATTATTAAGTCACCTTTTTATCTCTAGTTCACTTAAGCTAAACTTTAGGCATGTAATAATTAATTCTTTATTAATTATTCATGCAACCTAGGTTTCTCCACCCTTCTTAGAATTTTTATCTACTTTATTAGGATTGATCTCTTTGTAATTATTAATTCTTTTGTAATTCCATTCCATTATTATTTGAATCAATTGAGGATGTTTCCTCTTCCACATATTTGTGACATGTGTTTGCATGTAGGTGATTCTTGGGAGCTATGGGTTGATGTTTTTCATCAACTCCAATAGGTATCTTTCTTAGTTATTCTACAAAGAGAAAATAATACAAGTGTTACAATAATAGGTTGAGAAAGATAATTGAGAGTGCTAATGTTAAAGTGGATGAAATCTATCAGAAACAAGATACATCTTACAAATATGAATCATATGGTGAGGAAGATAATCAGGAAATGCAAGCACAAAATCAATATCAGAATTAGAATGGTTCAGTAAATCAAGATGAAGAAGTTGCAAATGAGGAAGAAGTGGAGACACAAGAGTCAACTATAAATGCAAATTCAAAGACTCTGTTGGTACTCTCAAATTTTTTAGAGTGTCATGTTGAAAGATTTTGCTAAGGCATGGAAGAACACATTTGTGCACTGTTTGGAGAAGCCATGTTTTGACATTGAATATTTGGATACCTAAGGATTTTCATGAGAGACCATGTTGAAAGTAAGTTCCTATCTTTAATTTTATCTCATATATCCATTTTTAGTCCCTTAAATGTAGATGTGATGGTTTTGTGAAGCACCTATTTCATGGAGTTTGCCCAATCTACAATGTACCCATTGTGTAAAATGGTTGAACAGACCCACTTTGTGACTCAATATTTTATGCCCTGCTAAGTGTAATGGGAAAATGACTTGGGGATACATTATTTTCTTACCAAATAGATTATGTTTTATGTTGGGCCCCCCATAGTTAGTTTAGGTATGTTTTGCAAACTGGTCACTCGTCGGGAATTTGGGATTTGCAGACCATCAGGATTTTGGGTTTTATCCTCCTAGATTGAGCTTGAGTCTTTATTCAGGATGTTGGGAAAATGGGTACTCATGCTCAATTAAGAATTTTCATTAGTCTTTGTCCTTTTAGACATTAAATCTTGTTAAAATCTAAAATATTGGGGGCAAGTTTAAGCTTTAAAGAGAAATGTTAAAGTGATCAGGAAAGGAAGGCCAGTAAGGGAATTCCCAAAATTCTGAAGGATTACGTCATCAAAATGCTTTGGTCAGAAAAGAAGCACAGTAAGTAAAATCCTAAAATTATGAAGGAATGTTGGGACCCACACTGTGTGAAATCATGAGATGATTGAAGGATGATGGAAGAAGCTAACTCAACACATTCCTAATTGGTGTATGATGAATGAAATTTTTACCTTGGTGGACTCCTTTATTCTGGAAAAGGGCATTTGAAGTGTGAATTCATCAGAAATGGAAGTGTAGTAGTGTAATTCCCAAAACTCCAAAGAATATAGCCTCTAGAGTGGTAGTTATGAAATCTTGGTCACCAGCTCACGAGGTCATGAGCAGTTAAGTGTTGGAAAGGCAAGAGCTAGAGATGACTGTTAGTCACCAAGTCACGATAATTAGCAATGGTGAATGAATACTGTAGAGAGCTCACGATAGTTTATGGAGGTTAGTGAAACATTTAAACTCCAAGTCATGATGGTTTGAGGCAGTGGGTGGTAATGACTGGAGAGATGGTGAGTGGTTAAGTTGATTATTTTGTCGTGAGGTTGGGATCCATTCTCATGTTAGTACTTTCAAGCCGTGAGCTCGTGATAAAATAATAAGTAGTTAAATTTATTATTGTCGCCAGGTCTCAAGCCAGCTTAATGTTATCATCTTGAAGTTGTGAGCTAGCGAGTAAGGGTTAATGGTTAAGTATTTATTTTAGTCACTATCTCATGATGTCATGAGAAGTTAAGTGTTGTCAGGTCGAGAGCTAGCGAGTGACTGCCACCTACCCAAAATGTTAAATTCAATAGTTGTCTCTAGCTTGCGACTGTTAGTAAAGGTAACATAAAAGGTTGGAGAGCTGAGGACTGGCAGTTTGGTGCTGACAATCACTAGGTCTATATGGTTAATAGTTTTAATATTTTGTGCCAGTGAATTAGAAATGGGCGGTTTAATTGCTTTGGTTGTTATATCATGAGGGTTTGAAGATTTAATAGTTTTAGTTGGAGAGTTAGAGATTGAACCGCTGATGAATTATCACTAGGTCACAAGCTATTATAAGGAACAATAATTTCATCCAAAAGCTAACAACTGAGTGCTACGTATCTAGATGAATTTGTGAGCAAATTGCCAGAGAAAAAGGTGAAACAATGGACCTTGAAAAAATGGGGGTTGTGAGGGGATTCCTTTGTTGGTGTTTAAAACTATTATGCTATAGAAGAAACCAATATACCTTTAGAATAATATTAGGAATGGTTAATTCCAAGCATGAGAGCTCTGCAAGGTAACTGGACCAACTGTAGGACAAGAATTTCCTCTACTCTTTTGGCTCTGCAAAACCAAGGCACAGTGCACCTAATCTAGACAAAGATTTAACTTTCAAAACTCACTATAACTCTGGATGATTACAATAGATTAATGGTAAGAAAGTATGAAATGATAACCACTCACTCAATAAATCTTCTCTACCATGCAAGAATACAACCAATAACCACAAAACTTAAAGGGACTGAAAATGGTTTTGAGGATTTTGATAGGGAAAAATATAGCCAAGTGTATTGAGATATGTATCAAAATAGAAAATACTGATTACTAACCAGTGCTTTATCCATTGGGCAATGATTCTAGTTCAAATACAGGATAGAGAAACTAACTATTGTCAAGGACTCAAAACCATAAATACAAATAAATCAGACTAAACACTTCTTATAAGATCCTTCTGTAGAAAAACCCAGAGAGTCTATGCCTTATCCAAAGTAGCTTTTAATTTTATCCTTGATCAAAACTATGGACTAAAACATATGCATAAAGAAATTCTATGTAGTGAACCAGAAGATTCAAAACTCAAGATGCAAGCACTAAGGAGCCTTAAATCTGAAATACTGTATTAAGTACAAAGAATCCAGCTTCAATTCCAAAATGCTTCAAAACATTTTCCACTTCAATAAATGAAAAAGATCTACAAATTTCTTATTCTATGATAAAAATTTCTAGATACACATCTTCTATACTCACTCGAAAATAGTATAAGGTTTATTTCCTTATTCTAATTGCCCAAATTTTTCCTAGCTAGCTCTAGTAAATGATCTTGGAAGTCCTTTTATAAGCCAAGGACTGCAACAAGCTTCAGATATTTTAGGGTTAGGGATAAAACTTAATCTAAGACTTGACATAAATAAAAAATGTATTTCAATAATAAACAATTCTGTCATCAACAAGTTGGGCTCATTCTTAAAATCTTCCTGTGTAATCTAATTTGATTCAACCCCCATCCATCCTTGGAGAACAAACCTTGTAGAAGGAATAAGAATGGAATGTCTTGTCTGCATTTAATACCCTGATAAATTCTTGGCTCTTCAAATCTACAAAATATCAAAAATCTTAGCCCTTTAAGAATAAAATCCGATCTCGGCCTCTACAATTCTAGAAAAGACGAGTCATTAATAAGAAAGAACAGAGACATGGATAAAAATTGATTAATAAACTATCTAGGGCCCTAAAATAATATTCTTTTCTTAAGTGCATTCAAGGCCACTCAACTTTCATTCTCTCAACATCCAACAAGAGTACAAGAAAAACCACAAAGATCAAATTCTTTCAATTAATACTTTGTAATAAGACATGATCCACCACTTAAAAACCCTAAGATAAAGATTTAAATATTTGAAAAGTGGTTAAAATAGTCACAGGTGGTGCTAGCTTTGGTATCAATGATCAAGATCAAGACCTTTCTCTCTTTTAAAACCTAGTTGTAGATCTCTTTTTAGGCTACCTGGGTATTCCAACAACCTCCTTGGACAAGTGGCAGCTTGGCACAATGCCTTAATCATTAGATATTGAGAACTTTATCTTTAAGGCTTCATGCCAACCAAATGGTCAAATTGAACTTGTCTGATCTTTAATTTATCTCTAACTTTGGCCCTTAACCTGCCTTGAACTAGCCTTGAACTCTGGTAAGCGATTTCCTCTTATCTCTAAGCTGCTAGATGATTTCACTAACTCTAGTCAAATCCAGAGATCACGCACAAGCCATAGATTCTAAATTCATTGAATGACCACGATCTCACTTCAGAAAACTCAACTTGAATTTGATCTTGACCCAAGCTCATCTAGAGATTCAATGACTAAATAAATATCCAAGTCGTTGAATACTTTTCAAGACTAATGGTTTATTCTAAGACTTAGCGCAAAACTATGATTTCAATCTTGATTTATGGCTCAGATCCTTCCTTGGAAAACATAACTTGTACTTGACCTAACAACACTGGAACCTCGGCCCATTTGGAGATCACACAAGAACTAAGTCTCCAGATCAATGAATACTCTTCTTGACTTGATTTAAATTCAGAGATTACATGCTAGTCGCTAGATCAAATTAGCATCGATGGTCTGCACTTGACCGCTAAATCCTTCTTTACTTTCTCAAGTAATATAGAGATTACGTGAAAACCCTTGATCATAATCTTAATTTATGGCTCACACTAAATCTTGAGACTTTCCATGACATAAAAAAAACATATGAGATTATGTGCCATCCACATGATCAACACTGCATTAATGATTCAGATTTGATCTCGGTGATGACATGTAACTAATTGAATGTTTGAAGATGTCAACTTGGTGACACCAAAATGCAGAAAGATAATGCAAGACATTAAATCAGTTAATGGTTTGTATTGTTATTAATGTCAACTTGATATAATCTAATCAGTTATATTCAAAGTGTCAAAGACTTCAGAGAATCAGAGAGATAAAGATTATGCTTTTAGTAATGCATAAAAGAACAACATTCAATAAGTGACTACATACACCGATGGTTTGTGGAACCCAATAGACAAAGAAACCCAAGAGAAAAGTCACAAAGATGCCCGAGCAAGAAAATTGACAAGCATTACCGATGAGCAGAATCACAAGCATTACTGACGGCCAGAATTACAATGTTAACCGATGAACAGAAAACACTGATGGAGAAGTCCGAGGAGAACTGAAGTGTTAACCAAAGCTATCAAAGAGTCAAATACCAAAAGGAACTGAAGTTCAAAAAATGACAAAATACTTAGCTAGCAGAGCTAAAGATAGACTTAACTGGTTGTTGACATTTTTTTCATCGACAAGTTAAATCCAAAGATAAGTAAAAGATGTAAAGTTGTTTTATCCAGTTGGCAAGAAGATTTCTATGAGATAAAACATGAGTTAAGATTTAAAGAAAGATTGGCTAAGATTGTGGATCATGCCAAGAAAAAGAAAGTCAAGAACCTAGAAATGGTGATATCATGTCTATAAAGAGACAATCTAATTTATTATGAATTAGGGGAGTGAATAGAGAAAGAAGATGCTGAAGAGAAACTAATGAAGAACAACTTCATACAGTCCTAATCAATCAAGTTGAGGAAAGAGCTAAAGATTTCTATGGGCACTGAGAAACAAAGAAGCACAGCATCACTGAGCAGAAAGAAGTGGAGGAAGGTAATGAAAAGACACAATGATCAGAAAGGTATAATGAGCTTACAATAGATCTAATAATCTGCAAGTATAAGTTTTATGTATGAATAGATCATTTACTATTTTAGTTTAAGCATTGATTCAGAAAGTCTCTTAACCGAGAAGGATTTAAAGATCCTTTCTATATTGAGATACATTCCAAGGAGTATCAAAACATTTGATCATGAAGATAGCATGAGATGCCAGATACCATTTGAAAAACTACATAGGGGTTGGTCATAGAAGGTAGCATAGAGATGCTCGATATCAAGTGATAAACTAATCTATTTAAATCCTCTAACAAGGTCACACCTAACAGTTTGTTTGTAACCTTTAACGAGGTTGGATCTTCACCAATCTCACTTTAGAAGAGTGAAAATTTTGGGTTACCGTTCCCATGTGGTTTTTCCCTTAACAGGGTTTCCACGTTAAAAATCCATGTGTCAATGTGTTTATGAGTCATTACTTTAGTGTTTTGCATTACACATAACTAATCTGGATTGATCATTATACACTAAGCAATTTACTATTTTTTGGTAAATAAAAGACTGCTATTCGGTAAAAATTAAGAATAAGGTTTAACAGTGAACTCCGAGCAGTAGTTATTTGTTATAATTATTTGAAGGCATACATCTTGTAGGACTGAAGATAACTAGAGGCTTAATATTGTGGTACTAAGTTTTTGGGTTGATTTATTAGAATATTTTTGAGGCCATTGATTCACCCCCCCTCTCAATTATTCTAACAATTGGTATCAGAGCTTGTGTGCTTAGAAAGGGAGTTTAATAGCTTAAGCAAAATATCACAAGATGAACAAGCGAGATGTGCCCAAGTTGAATAAAGACAACTTTGCATCATGGAAAAGAAGAATAAGACTCCACTTATCAGGTATTGGTAATGATGTTACTCAACACCTTGATATTGAATATGGGTTTCCTATATGACCTCACACTCTTGAGAAATTGAGAGAAAAACATGAGCATAATTGCATGATGATAGAACTTGCTTCCTCACTCTCTGATGCTGAGTTTAAAGATGTCAAAACCTACACCTCTACAAATCAAATGTGGTGTAAATTGAAGATGGTACATGGAGGAGATGATAATGTACTAAGAGCCAAGGTAGAAAGCCTAAGAGGGAGGTTTGATGACCTAAGAATGAAAGAAGGAGAAAATATCACTCAGTATAGCTACAAAATAAAAGAGGTAGTCAATGCTATCCGAGGAGTTGGAGGTGTACTTGAAGAAGAGACAGTGGTAAGTAAAATCCTAAGAACCTTACTGCCTGTATATGCTATTAGAGTATCTTTTATACAAGAAATGAGAGCATTTGCAAACAATACAGTTACTCTAGATAGTCTGATTGGTAGACTGATTTCATTTGAGATGAATAACTTTGATAATAGTGTCTTACCATCTATAGAGTCTGCATTCAAATCTTCTTTTAAATTAAGTAAGTCAAGTCATAGACACACTATGCGAAATGAAAGTGATAGTGATAATGAGGATCAGGGACTTGATAATATTGAAGCACTAATGGAAAGAAGATTACAAAGAGGAAAAGGTAGATACAAAGGTAAATTACCACTTGTATGTTTTAATTGTAAAGAGGTTGGACACTTTGCTACAAGATGTCCTAATAGAAGAAAATATGACAGAAGTAATGATATAACATATGAAAAGAAGTTTGACCGAGGTGATAACAGAGATTACCCAAGCAACTGACAATTTGATAGAAGAGATACTTGAGACTACATGGACAAAGGGAAGAAAGCTTGTTACCTAGCTGAGAACAAAGCTGATGATACTGACACCGAATCTGAAGAAGACATTGAGATGGTATTTGTAGACATGAAGGATGATTCAGAGAAAGAAGAAGAAAGGTATGTAGAAACTGCACTCATATCTAAGGTTAGTAAGAATGATGTCTGGATCATAGATAGTGGTTGCACTCACCACATGACCGGTGATAAACAAAAGTTTGAAACTTTTGAATACTATAATGGTGGTTCAGTAAGAATGGGTAATGACACATCTTGTCTAGTAGAAGGTAAAGGAACCATAATGTTGAATAACATGATCAAATGTGAAAATGCTTACTAGGTAAAAGGACTAAATTATAATCTATTAAGTGTTTCATAGCTGAATAATATAGGTCACCAAGTAGCATTTGAAAATAAGAAGGCAAAGATCTCCAATGAATTAAGAAGGTTGATCGGAACTGGTGAACAGACAAAAGGTAACCTTTTCTATCTTGATGGCATTAAAATCACTTGTTTGATGGCTAGAAATGAAGACATATGGTTGTGCGATAAGAGATTGTGTCATGTGAATTTTGAAAACATGATAAAGATAAGCAATAAAAGAAAAGTCAGAGGCTTACCGAGCATGTCTAAGCCCGATCATATCATGTGCAAGAAGTGTCAAAAATATAAGATGACAAAGTATAGTTTCAATAGTAAAGCCCATACATCTAATGCCATTATAGAATTAGTCCATACTGATTTATGTGGACCCATGAGGAAAATGAGTTACTATGGAGATAGGCATTTCATTTTCTTTGTAGATGATTATTCTAGAATGATGTCAGTTATGTTCTTAAAAGATAAATCAGAAGCTTTCAAAATGTTTAAATGGTATAAGGCTATGGTATAAAAGAAAAGTGGAAAGGAATTGAAATTCTTAAGGTCAGATAGAGGAGGGGAATTTATTTAAGATGAATTCACTAATTTCTGTAATGAGCATGGAATTAAAAGTTAGGGTTCTGCACCAAGAACACCACAACAAAATGGAATTGCTGAGAGGAGAAACATATCAATTGTTGATTGTGCAAGAACATTGATGATTGAGAAAAGCACCACTCAAACTTTTTGGAGGGAAGCTGTCAGTACTGCTATCTACACATTGAACAAAGTACAATTGAAGAAGGACACAAAGAAGACACCCTATGAGCTTTGGTATGGTTACACACCCAATGTAAGTTACTTCAGAATCTTTGGTAGTCAATGTTATATTTTGAAGGATGATAGAAATGGAAAGCTTGAATCTAAAAGTGAATAAGATATCTTTCTAGGGTATTCCACCAAAAGAAAGGCTTATAAATATCTTAACAAGTCATCTAACAAGATCATTGAAAGTGCAAATGTGAAAATAGATGAATTTGTAGAAAAGAATGATAAGGAAAGAAGAAAAGAGCCAGAGGACTACAATAGGTTTGTTTACACCGAAGAACCTGACACTCTACCTGAGATATAGTGTATCACTCCTGAGCAACAAAAAATTGCACCTGAGCATCAGGTTGTAATTACCAAAAATTAGGAAAATCGTCAAGATGATGTTCTAAGCGATGGAGATCAGAATGAAGGTCAAGAAGATAATTAGAATGATGGACAAAGAGATGAACCAAAACTTGCCAAATATGTCAAAATACATCATCCACAGAATCAGATCATAGGAGACAAGAAGGCTGGAATGAGAATAAGAAGTAAGTCACTAATTACTAGATGTTTACTTTGTGATTTTGAGCCTAAATCTGTTAACACTAAACTTGAAAATAAAGAATGGGTAAGTGCTATGAATGAATAAATAGAATAGATTGAGAAGAATAGTACATGGACACTAGTACCAATACCAAATGACAAGAATGTCATTGGTACCAAATGGATATTCAAAAACAAGCTGAATGAGAATGGAGAAGTCACAAGAAATAAAGCAAGATTAGTATGCACGGGATATGCACAAGAAGGTATTGATTATGGTGAAATCTTTGCACCTGTTGCTAGACTAGAAGGAGTAAGAATATTAATTTCTTATGTTGCATTCAAAGTATTCAAGGTATACTAGATGGATGTCAAATCTGCATTCCTAAATGGAATACTAGAAGAAGAGGTATACATTGAACAACCAGAAGGGTTTGTTGATTCAAACAAGAGAAACATGTTATGTAGAATACATAAAGCCTTTTATGGATTAAAACAAGCACTAAGAGCCTAATATGAAAGACTTCACTCCTATGTCATTAGCATTGAATTTGTAAAAACAAGTGAAAATAACAATCTATACTTAAAAGAAGATACCGAAGGTAATATTCTGATTGCTGAAATATTTGTTGATGATATCATTTTTGGGCGAAATGAAATGTTATGCAAATCCTTTGCTAATGAAATGAGAAAAGAGTTTGAAATGTCTGTTTGGGGAGATCAAATTCTTTCTTTGTCTACATATTCTTCAACAGGATGCATGCATATATATCACTTAGACTAAATACATCAAGGAACTGCTAAAGATATTCAAGATGGAAGATTCCAAGCCAGTTGGAACACCTATGGCTACTGGATGTAAGCTGACAAAAGAAGACAAATCAAATAAGATAAATTAGACCTTGTATAGATTAATGATTAGAAAAATAATGTATGTTGTTCATACCAGACCAAATATAGCACATGCAGTTGGAATAGTTGCAATATTCTCTGCTAATCCCAAAGAATCACATATGACTACTGTCAAAATAATTCTGAGATATCTAAAGAACATCGAGGACTATGACTTATGGTATAAAAGAGAAGGAAAATGTGAGCTACAAGTCTATATAGATGCTGATTGGGAAGGAAACATTGATGACCAAAAAAGCACAACTGGAGAAGAATTCTTCATGGGTGACAGACTTGTCACATGGATCAACAAGAAGCAAGGATGCATCTCTCAGTCTATTGTAGAAGCAGAATATGTGGCTTCTACTACAAATTGCTCTAATATTGCCTGGATCAAACAATTGCTGGAAGGTATGAATATGAAGATTATTGAACCAATGATTATCTATTGTGATAATATCAGTGAAATAAACATATCTAAGAATCCAGTCATGCATGCTAAGACTAAGCACATTGCTATCAAGTATCACTATTTAAGAGAACAAGTGCAAGAAAAAGAGGTGATACTAGAATATGTTCAATCTAAGGAACAATTAGCTGATATATTCACCAAGCCATTACCGAAAGATACATTTGAGTACCTGAGATAGAGAATAGGGGTACAACCCTTGTCTATCGGTCACTAAAATGACTAGAAGGTTGCATTAACCTACACTTAATCAGAAGATCAATCATGTTGATGCAAGAATAGAGATGGAATTAAAAAATACATCTAGGTACAACTCTGCACCAAACACCAGAGTCAATGTATTGCAAATGGATAGGGAAATTCAAGGAATATATTATGAAAGGGAATGAAAGATGATATGGAAGAATTGTTTGGCATTGTTGTCAAAGGGTGAGATTATATCATTATCCACTCATTATCCATGGAGAGAATTTCCTAATAATTCAAAGGGAGAGTTAATCATTATCCAAAGGGAGAGATTGATTACATATAAAATATCCATCAAAGGGAGAGAAGTAACAAAAGGAAGAAAATACACAAAGGGAGAGATGACTCATTGCTGTCAAAAGAAAAAGAGATTATCAAGGAGAGGAATAGTCAAGGGACAACACAAAAAAGATACATAAGCTGCTACATCTATCTAGTGAAGGGATTGAAGATTGAAGAACCACTCCGTAAGAAACAAATCTAAGCTATATGAGCTTACCGAGAGCCAGACATTTGTAATAGTTATAATAGGAGAGATTGATGAAATACACTTGATATATTTCATATTGTATTAGTAATAATATACTATGATAGTGTAGTGTATTTCCATCAATGCCAAAGGGAGAGATTGATGACATGTAACTAATTGAATGTTTGAAGATGTCAATTTGGTGACACTGAAATGTAGAAAGATAATGCAAGGCATTAAATCAGTTAATGGTTTGTATTGTCATTGATGTAAACTTGATATAATATGATTATTTATATTCAAAGTGTCAAAGATTTTAGAGAATCAAAGAGATAAAGATTATGCTTTCAGTAATTCATAAAAGAACAAAATTCACTAAGTGACTACATACACTGACGATTAGTGGAACCCGACGGACAGAGAAACCTGAGAGCAAAGTCATAGTGATGCCTGAGAAATAAAATCAACAATCATTACTGACAAGCGTAATCACAAGTATTATCGATGACCAGAATTATAGTGTTAACCGACAGATAGACAACACTAATGGAGAATCCTGAGGAGAACTGAAGTGTTAACTGAAGCTATCAAAGAGTCAAACACTGAAAGGAACCGAAGTTCAGAAAATGACAAAATACCTAGCTGGCAGAGCTAAAGCTAGACTTAACTGGTTGTTGACATTGTTTTCATCGACAAGTTAAAGCCAGAGATAAGTAAAAGATGTAAATCTGTTTTATCTAGCTTGCAAGAAGATTTCTACGAGATAAATCATGAGTTAAGATTTAAAGCAATATTGGCTAAGATTTTAGATCATTCCAAAAACAAGAAAGTTAAGAACCTAGAAACGATGATATCATGTCTATAAAGAGACAATCTAATTGATTATGAATTAAGGGAGTGAATAGAGAAAGAAGATGCTGAAGAGAAACTGACGAAGAACAACTTCATACAGTCTTGATCAATCAAGCTGAGGAAAGAGCTAAAGATTTTTGTAGACACCGAGCAATAGAGACATACAACATCACCGAGTAGAAAGAAGCAGAGCAAAGGTATTAAAAAGACACAATGATCAGAAAGGTATAATGAGCCTATAATAGATCTAAAAATCTGCAAGTATAAGTTGTATGTATGAACAAATCATTTACTGTTTCAGTTTAACCATTGATTCATAAATTCTCTTAATCGAGAAGGATTTAAATATCCTTTCTATATTGAATTACATCCCAAGGAGTATCAAAAAGTTTGATCATGAAGATAGCATAAGATGCTAGATACCATTTGAAAAACTACACTGGGTTTTGTCATAGAAGGTAGCATAGAGATGCTCGATATCAAGTGACAAACTAATATATTTAAATCCTCTAACAAGGTCACACCTAATAGTGTGTTTGTAACCTTTAACAGGGTTGGCTCTTCACCGAGCTCACTTCATAAGAGTGAAAAGTTTGGGTTACCAGTCCCAAGTGGTTTTTCCCTTAACATGGTCTCCATATTAAAAATCCATGTGTCAATGTGTTTATGAGTCATTACTTTAGTGTTTTGCATTACACATAACTAATCTGGATTGATCGGTATACACTAAGTAATTTACTATTTTTTGGTAAATAAAAGACTGCTATTCGGTAAACATTAAGAATAAGGTTTAACAGTGAACTCCAAGCATGAGTTATTTGTTATAATTATTTGAAGGCATACATCTTGTAGGACTGAAGATAACTAGAGGCTTAATATTGTGGTACTAAGTTTTGGGGTTTATTTATTAGAATATTTTTGAGGCCACTGATTCACCCCCCCTCTCAATTATTCTAACACTCTACTGGCTTACCTTTAACTTTACTTGACTTTATCATCACCTTAGTTCATTCTAAGATTATGTGACTAAAGAGAAGGCCAAGTCGTGATAAATTTTCTTAACCCCAAAGTCTAGTCAGATACTTAGCACCATCCAAAAGATCAAAATCATACCAACGGTCTAGATCTTTCCCTTATCAACTTATCTCTTAACTTTATCTTGACTCAAGTTCATCTGGAGATTGTGTGACTGAAGAGATCTCCAAATCTCTGAATGTTTACCTTTACTTAGGTTAAATCTGGAGATTACACGTAGACCACCAAATCTTTCTTGAATCAATGACCATGATCCTTCCATGTGAACTCCACCTGAACTCTGACTTACCTCTCTTAACCATGATCAAATCTAGAGAATCAGCAAATGAAGGAAAATCGAAGTCATGGAACACTTTGCCTAACTCAAGTTACATTACAAGATCACCCACTAGCCCTATGATCATGTCAGAAATAGAACTCGATCAATGATTTGAGCTGAATCTCTAAATAAACCCCTACTTTGTCTGACTTAACCTAACCTTTATTGTAGTTAAATCTGGAGATTGGGAGATAAACGTGATATCCAGGTTGCTAGATCATTTCTTAACTCTTGAGTTTATTCCGAGACTTCACGCTAGTCATATGATGAAATCATGATCGACGATGCATGTGTAATCTCAGAATCATTTTGTACTTGATCATTTCTATTGGTTATATTCCAGGTTTTACTGCTTTGCCCTAAAGTTTTGTTGCCATCATGCCAATTTCTATCCCAAGTTAGAAAGTATGTCCCATTTTTGAAATACCCCTCTAAAATGTCTGTGTTGTTAGGTCAAAATTCACATGAATAGTGAAAAAACCAAAAACCCTAAGCTCTGTTCTAAGTCAAAATGCAAAAAATCCCTAAAATGTCAATCGAGTTTCTAATTTTGCATTACCTTTTTGACAAACTTAAGTCATGTGCCTTTTATAATGGTCACCTAGTCGCTTGATCCAAGAAGTATATTCTATTTGGTTAGGAGACTTGGCGATTAAATGTTGTCAGGATGTCTCTTGAAGAAACATAATATTCCTTATTTGTTACGAGACTTGGCAGAACTTTTTAGTCGCGAAGTCTCCCAATGCAGAAACACGTCATCAAGCATTACTTAAGCAAACAGTTAAGTCGCGGTGTCGCGCAAAGTTTCCATCAGTTAGTGATTTTTTATGAGACTAAGCGATTGCTTTAGTCATGGGGTCTCCAGATTAGAACACAGATAAGTGACATGTTTAATGTTTGAGTCACATAGTCTCCAAATAAGATAACAGTTAAGTGAAAGATGCTGAGACTTTGTGACAAACCGCAAGGTGTTTAGAATATATGGCAGTCAGGTTGTCGCTAGATTAAGATGCTAAGTCAGTGTTTAACCAGTGATTCAGAGACAAATAGTTAGAAGAGACATGTGTCCACAATGAGTAGAATGAAGGTTAGTCACATGGTCTCCCAAAAGAAAAATTTCATCTGGCAATTAAGAGATTAAAGGTATAAAGTTATGTATTGTCGCGTAGTCTCCAAATGTTTTAAGGCCTTTTAAATATACTTAGTGACTTAGCACAACCGTCAGATGTTAAGTGTAATAAGATCAATGGTAGTCGCTAAGTCTCTATCAGATTTGCATGATAAGAAAAAGAGCTCACGACAATGAGATAAACTTTAGTCGCATAGTCTCTGAATTAAAATCAAAAGGTAAAGGTTGTCACTTAGTCTTTGAAAGAAACATTAAGCAACATTTTTAATTAGTGATTGGGCGACTAAGGTTAGTCACAGGGTCTCATAATGGGAAATAAACACTCAATGAACTAGCGATAACAGCTAAAGGTGAAGATAAAGGCTAGTCATGGGGTCTCCAAATAAACTCTGAGTTAAGCATTTCATCTAGCAATTTTGATTTATACAGTCGCGTGATCGCCAGAACTTAACTGTGGTTAGCCAAGTAAAGAAAATCACATAGTCGCTAGATCTCCAGGAGAATTGAGGGTTAAGAGATTTGGTCAGCGACAAGGAGATACTACAAATTCATGTGGCCACTGAATATAAAAAATGATAAAAGGTGACAGTTATTGATATGACAACGTGGAGATTCAGTGACAAATGAAAATCTAGGAAATTAATTACTGTATGAAAAGGAGTAGCTGAGATGTCTAACGAAGAACCAATCATATGAAGACATGTCATTCTATTTGAATTTTGTAAGGGTTTTTCTGAAGACACACTCATATGAATTTGATTTCCTGTCACAGTCATGAGCTATGGCTAGGATTTCAATCAATTTCACAGCATGTTAACTTGAAAGAAAAATTGATTATTTTTCTAATGATGAGCTATGTACTTAGAAGAGTTGCCATAAAGAGTTGATTGCAGGTTCATTTTCACTTATCTTGCATCCAAAATTGTAGAGCGAAGAAGTGCTAGGTCTTTTATGTTCAGAAGGTAGAAATTGATCAGTTGCAGAGTAATTTTCTGGTTATCAAGTTTCCTGAATTGTTAAGCAGTGATCAGAAGAGAGCAGTGAGTTATGAGAGGAGATTTGTTTCAATATCGGTAAAGGAAGGTTTGAAATAGAGAAAGATGAGTAAGGCTGTTAGTGTGGCTTCGACCAGTGGAAGGAGTGATGAAGTAGATGATGATGCAAAAGGGAAAAGGAATTACTCTGATGAGTTCTTAAAGCTGTTGCCAGGATCCACACAGAACAAGAGGGAAAATGAAAATTTATTAGTGGATGACTACTGTGAGATCAGAGATGCTCACACTCCAGGGTCAACAAGTTTTTCTCTTTATAATTACTTCTATAATAATTCTGATAAAGCTATCCCAGTGTCAAACCCTTGGACTAGTGGCCTCACCAGGTTAATTGTTCCTGATGTTTTTATAGATGTAGACTTGTTTCTAGGTCTTGCTAGCCACTATGATGCCTTGTCTAGGAAAATCAAGAAGAATGATGGAACTGCCCTATTAATTTTGAATAGGAATTCATTTATGCAAGCCTTTGGCTTATAGAATACCATGTCTACCAAGGTAAATCTTACTAGGCAAGAGGAAAGGTATAGGTTACAACCTGGTGCTGCTAGAACCCTATTGCAGAAGCATATGCTTAAGGATGTTAGGAATCATCTTACTCCTATACCTAGGACTGCACCCTACTTTTTTAAAGACTTGCATTTTTATATCAAGTATATTGCCTATGCCTTGTGTAGAATGTTAGGGATAGATGGAGGGGCATAGAAGATAAATGGTTGAGTCCTGATGATGGTGTTAGACTTGCAAGATGTGCATTCTAGCACCAATTATGATTATATACAATACATTATTGATAAAATGCATGAAGGATTTGTAGCTATGTAGAAGAAGATGAAGGACCCAAAGGAGAAGGAGCCTAGGTTCTTCCATTATTCTATCATGATGCATTTGTTATTGCATTTTAACTTTGGGATTATGGATGTGAATAACTTGAATCCTTAGAGGATTTTCCAAGATCAGCCTATTCCTATTCAGTTTTGGGTTAGGATATGGAATTATACATCCAAGGATTGTGATTTCTGTGGATTTGAAAACTAGATTGTATATCCATTAATGCAGAGCATGGGTATCAACAAAACTAGGCTTCCAATAAAGGTCCTGCAGTTGTTAAGGCCTTGTGAGTATGTGGACAAGTGGGAGGGTGATCACAACTGGGGTGATTTCTTCTTAGAAGAGAATTTTACCATGATTAGGGTATATGGATGCACACATCCACCTCATGTCCTACCCTATCATGTACCATCCTGAGTCGCTGCCATGGAATTCATCTAGCAACTATTGTTGATAGATAATGAACATTTTGCACCACACAGGAAGGGGACCTTAACCCCTAGACAGTTTAAGATCTTTAACTTTACTATTGGCAAGGGTGCCATTGATTCAGTAAGTAAATGGTTGGAAAATTTAAAGATGAGGGCAACATCATACAGGTATATTGACCCTGAGGGATTCATGGAAGGAGTTAGGAAAATTTTGAGTCCTACCATCCCTAATACAAATGTGCATGGTTTCTGTGTAGAAGAGGATGTAACAAGAAATCTTCTTGATGAAGATGAGATTAGAACAAGAAGGGAGAGGATTCAGGAGTTGCTGAATCTAGAAAAGCAAATAAAGAGAAATGGGTTGTCTTTTGGAGGCTTTTACCCTGATTTGCCTTATTTTGACAAGATTAAGGCTATGATTGATAATTTTTATGTACTCTGTGAACAATTGGATAATGTTTTGGATAAAAAATGAGCAAAGGAGCCTAAATATTTAGACTCTAAATATGAAAGTAATAGTGATAGTGATTATGCCCTCCCATCTTGTTTGGCTCAGCCTCAATAGGATGTTGCAAAGGCAGCACAGGAACAAGGAGAACATGGCCACATCATTGACCTAACTGAGGTGTCACAACCAGATGATGTAGAAGAGCCTGCTGCAAAGAGGTAAAAAGTTGATCATGGTCAACATTTTTCTGTCAGGCGAGAGAAGAAAGGTGATAGAATAAATGCCCTCATTCCTGGAAATAGATTATATGATCATAATCTAAGGAAGATAATCAGACATGGGAATAGAAAACAATAGGATGAGGAGGAAAATGTAGAGTTGCCTCTTAAGGCATGTATTGATGAGAGATTATTGCATCAACAACAATTTTTGAGTGATGACAATTTTATCAAGGCTGATGAATTCAAAGATTTTTTGAGATGGAACAAGAAAGAGTAGATAAGGGCTCAGTTGAAGGTAGATGGAGAGGAAATAGTCACAAATGAGGATTTGTTATCTCTACAAGTCTATGACCCTAACAGTGAGGATGTATCTCTAGAAGAGGCAAGGAAAATGGTTTTAAACAGTGGCATTTTGCTTGCTGAGGGCTGGGACTCGGCCTTAGCTTTTATCATTGACCAAATCAGAAAGTAGCCAGACCTTAAATTAGCAAGTGAGGTTCAGATGGGTGACATGATAAAGGGATTTGGATATAGTCCAAAGTCACAAGCTTTCGCCATGTGGAGCCTATGTCCCAAAGACCAAAAACCTCAATTAGTGAACATTCAGGAGAATATGGTGGGGAAAAAAATGGTCTGGACTATACAGAATACTGGAGATCTGGAAATTTATCAAATCATGAATCATTGGGCTCACTTGAATGAAGACAAAATAAAACAATTGTCTGATAAGTGTAGCATTCTAATTGAGAAAACCAGTGCCCTAGCCAAAGATACACCAACAAAACCAGGTAATTATTGAATTGATGAAGCAACTAGAAGAGAAACTTGAGGTGGTTTATATGCCTTCAAAACAATCTTTACAAATAGAGGAGAAAGCAAAATCAAAGGAAATAGCTGAGAAAGAAGATGTGGGAAAGAATAAGAATGAGATAGCCCTAAATGCATTTAAATGCATTCTAAAACATAGGATTAATATTCTCAAAGACAAAATAGATGTCATCCTAAATGCCTACAATAAACTACCCACCTTGCACACAAAAGTGACAGGGTATATTGCCATATTGAACCCCTATTTTGTTAATTGGTCTCCTAGGGTTCAATTTTTTTAAAAGCTTGCTTATTTGCAGCCCCTTAGATCAGATTTACCTGAGGTTGTAACTGAGGTTGAAGATGAAATCAAAACGGTTAATATAGCCTTGTCATTCTTTAAAGGTAAGTTGAATCAGGTAGAGGCTAAGTTAAGCCTATTTTCTCTGAATTTTAATAGATTTGTTCCTCCTTTGAAAGGAGAAGATGATCAAGTTAAGGCTTTAGAGGCATGAAGAGGTGAATTTGATAGAAGAATGCCCAGTAGTGAGGCATTCATTTCAGGATCAAATTTGGATTTGGAAGGTTTCAATAGGATTTTGGATGAAGCTTTCAAAGCAGAAACTGACATGAACAAATTCTTAATGGATGTTAAAAGAATCACATATGTCAGATGGGAAAGACAGAAGGTGCAGGTGTAGAATACACAAGGCTTTAATTGGCCAACAGAGGATGAAGTGACAGCCTGGGACCTGATGACTAAGCCCAAGAAAAAGAAGCATGTGGTGGAGGAGGAAATCCTGGACAAAGAATGAAGGGGAACACTTGGCGCCTGACCATTGAGCATAGGGAGGTTAGTTATTACTAAGGATATGTGTAGGTTAGCCTATAATGGCGGTCACTTAAACCTTGATATAAATATCAGAAGCTATCCTGAATACTGTCAGACAAAGGTGCCAGATTCCAGAAAAGGACAAAGAGTATCAGATTTCATCCCCTATTTTTGTCTTTCCACCACTTCTACATTCTCCTTTTTTGTCTTTTCTGTACTTTTAGGGTTAGGTTCCTTAAACCATTCGAAGCTTTTTGCATCCTAACATTAAGGATTCCAAGATGGTTAAGGGCCTATAAATAGATCAAAATTGTAAAATCAAAGGGAGGAGATGAAATATATTGATAATAAAACTTTCTAGATTTGTGTTTGTGTCTACAAGCTTTTAAGATTTTCATGTACTAAAGCAGGACCATATCAATAAAATACAGTGCAATTTTACTCTATTTTTATTGTTGTCTCTTTATTTGTTGTGTATGCTCTTTTATGTTTAAATTTGTAAGGCAATTTTAAGCATTTTGGCTATAAGGTAGCTATCTAATTACTTATAAGTTTCTTTCAAGGAAAGAACTAAGTTTTGTGAGTAGTTTCAGGGAGCATAACAATAGTTAAGGATTTGATACAATATTATGGAGGTGACAAGATAATTTGTAAGGCATTTTATCTGAATTGCATGTAAGTTGTAAGGTAGCTTACAGTATATTGTTTTTGTGTATTTCTGTGAACTTCAAAATTATTGACTCTATAAGCCCAAAGGATAGGCACTGGTCTAGGATTTGGTTTGGTAATCTGTCATCATCCAAATATTCAAATATTATTCAAATCAATCATTTTCAAAATATTTTGTGTTGAATCAATTGTACTTCTAGCAGTTAGAGTTGAATTTTGTTGATTTCTTAAAGAGTAAATCAATAGGTTATTCCTCCTAGATTCACAAGAATTGCAAAAGGAAAGAAATATGAAATTCCCTATTATGTTGTTGTCTGCTATCACTAAGATATTAATTTGGATTGTCAAGCTTGTTCTTTGAATATTCATAGTTATCTACCTTGTTATATACATGTCCATCTAAAATAGAGCATTCAACACATAAGTAAAATCCACTCTAAAGATATTGTTAAGTCAGTAATAAGTTATAGGTAAGACCTGCCTGAGTCAGTGGATCTCAAAAAAGGAGGTGATAATAGGTATCCCCAGTGATTATCAAAATACCTCATCAATTAGTGTTTTCTCTTGCTTGAGTTAGAGTATCAAAAGCATTGGGAGTCATAGAGTTGTTCAAGTATTCAAGCATCTTTAGAGGCCCTGCAAGAAAAAACCCTAACAATTTCTTTCTAAGATCATGCGCCATCCATAGGATCAACACATGGAAAAAACAAGATCAACAGTCTACACTAAGTCTCTTTGTCTTTTTTTACTTGACCATTCTATTATGAGATCAAGCACTATCCATAGTATTAGATTTGCATCAACAACGTGCGCTGAATCTCCCAAACAAAGAACTGACTTGGACTTTATCTCGTGACTTGGCACCAATCATTGGATCAAAACTACATCAACAACCTACACATAATATCTAAGTGAAAAGAGAATATTCCATTTTATCACGAGATCAAGAGATAAAGAGCCACGCTAAGTCATTGAAAGGGAAAGAATATTCCATCTTGATTAAGTGACTACGAGATAAAGATAGGGCAATAAAGTGCACATGGATTAAAAAGATTTTAAATCACTTGAAAAAGTAACATTAAATTAGAACATGTCTAGGAAATGATTTAGGGTTTGCAACATATTTTAAGGGTTTTTTTTGGCACAAAGAGTTCTAGGTATTTAGACCAAAGACCTAAACAAATTGTAGAAACATGGAAAGAAGACATGAAACCTGGCAAAATTTGCAAGTGCTAACAGTGGATCTGTCTGGGGATGCATGTCTGTTGTAGGCATGATAAGATTCCATAATTTCTAAGTTGAGAAGACCATCTACAGGAAATTAAACTAATCTACAGTAGACCAAAAAAAGGAATATGTACACAAAACTTATTTACATCCGAGTGTTCATGGATTCTAAAAGAAACTTCAAGATAAATAGAACCCCATTTATTGTCAATAACATATGGTCCTAACTGTTGACGGGGTTTTGCTGACCAGGTCCGCCAACAGTCATAAGTTGTCACCGGGTTTCGGGAAAATCAACCAACTCTGCCTGTAAAGGCTGTCCGGGGAAATAAATCCTTCGGGCCTTCAAGCACCTGGGTGTCAGGTCACGAGAGTGCAGGGCTCAGTTGGGAGAGGTGACTGTTTTTGAGGGGGATAGTTAGTTTCTTCAACTTATCATCTCCGGAGATTCGATCAAAGTAAGGGTTTTCCCGGGCATTCTACAATTAGCAAATAAAATGAAAAAGATCCCGCAGGGTTAGAAGTATTTCATCTAACTATAGTCATACTGTAATGTCTGGAACATCGATGATACTCTGATAAACTACACTAAATACCGAAGAAATACATAACCATCAGCTAGCATTTTATCAGTAGCAAGAGGAAAGAGTCTGTTAATCTACTTTAACATACCAGAGTAAGAGACATACAGAACATTAAAACATGAAATACCATTAACTCAGAAGCAAGAGTGCCAAAAATGTCATTGCCAAGAATCCTTCCTTCTTCATTAACATTCAGTCCAGCAAGCACTGGTGTGTGATAAAACGGTGACTCCAAGGGAGCATCTAACTACCAAGAATAGAACAATGGAGCATTGAGCTCAGCAACTAAAACCAGGAATTACTTTGCTATTGCTATGGACAACAAAATCATCAATTTTGCCGACCCTTGGAAATGGTCCAATTTGCTTATTTATACAACTCTTCTAACCCTAACCCTATTTTACACATTTCAATAAAATACAATATCCGGGGGCCGGTACTACCTGCGCCACCCTACAAAAGACCTGGAGACGAAATAGGTCTGTCATGTCAGAAGAATAAGATAAGAATATACA
>MU223133.1:282814-314399 GCA_018584345.1 Thuja plicata | reverse complement strand
AAATGGGAAATGCGGCGCCCTGTCTTCAATGTGCTAGATGTACCCTTAAGCGGTGCCTCAAGAAGACCACCTTGTCAGAAGGCCAACTGCCAAGCTGGTGCCCCTTGATGTGCCCAACTACCTTCTGAAAATCTTATTAACCACCTCCGAAAGTGACCGGTCGGCCTTGGGGACCGGGACACGGATCACTTTAAAGAATACAAAATTTTGGATCCGGGACTCTGGGATCCGGGAACTTACGTCCCAAAAAGACTAAAGAATACTCAATGTGAGTTTTTCCCTGGCCCCCGGGGAAAGCTTAAGGTTTCTTGTTATCGTTGAAGGCCTGAAGGAGGCGGGAAATGCCATCTTCATCTACATTCTTCAGGCTGGCCCTTCTGTGCCTGGCTACTTCAACTTGTTCCCCCAACTCCGGAACATTTTCTTTAAATTCATCCACCATCCTTGCCGTGTCACGGCCCTTAAGCATCATTTTGGTTAATTTTTCCATTTGGGCCCCGTCTATCCCCTCTGGGGATTGATATTGGGATTGCATTATTTCATCAAAACTCCCCAAAACTGAATCTTTGGGGGTGTACGTATCTGTACTAAGGGGATCAGCCCCATAAATCTTTATTACATAAGAATTGAATAAATTAGAAGGATATTTTACGTTGTGTACCTTCTCTTGCAAGGACTCTACCAATTGCTTGGTTACCTCCAATGTGAGGTCAAGTCTGGCATGCTGAATCCTTACAAAATCAAATGATTCTTCACCCAAAATTCTGAATTCAGAAATCATGTCTTCTCCCAAGGTGAGGAGCTCTTCGAGCTCTACCTTCCACGCCTGGTAATTTTTAGTGTCACTCTCCCACTGCTCAATGAGTGCTTCTGCTTGATGGATAACTTGCCAGGCTGTATATAAGTCTGGGAGAGTGGACGCTAGGAAACGCTGGGTGTTTCCTATCTGTAGGGCGACCCATTCATCTACTGCTTGGGCCTTCTTTTTCATTACTCGCAGGGAGTCTATGTCACTCTGCGGTATTTCTTCTGATGTGGAGGTCTCCGAAGGAGCGGAATTGAGGGGTTAGGCCAACTCGGTAAGCAACCCCATAAGGTTTGCATTCTTCTCTTTCTCAGCCTTGAGCCTCTGGGCCTCTTTTTCGTATCGGGCTTCAACTGCCCTTGCTGCCTCCTTAAGCAAGTATACCTCACCTTGCTTTCCTCTTTTACCTAGGGATACCTCTACAACATTGTAGTCTGCAGGGTCTGTGGTTGCTTCATCGGCGTCTGGGGGAGGTGTTGCCACAACAGAAATTGTTTCCCCGCCCGGCCCAGTTCGAAGAGTGTGAACTGTCCAGGCTTTCTTTGCTTTCGGTGTGGCCTGTACTTGGGCCATCATCTCGTCCAGGGAGAGAGGAATCACCAGAGCAGACTGAGCCTTTCTCTTTTTTCTTTCTATCAGCCACTGGGGTGGGAGAGGTGGCCTTCCTGCCAGAACTTGTTCTCCTGATTCTTTCCCAGTACCCGGTGGCTGTTGCTCCTCTCCGACGGGGACTTCATCTGTCCTCCCTGCCGCAACCTTCTTTGCAGCAGTATCCTCTTTGTCAACCTCCATCTCCTCAGCTTGGTCCTGCATGTCTATTGCTGGGTCTGGACCTTGGTAGGATTCTTCGGGGATTTCCTCTTCAAGCTGCTTCTCTTCTTCTTCTTCTGCCAGAATTTATTCTTTTGTCGGCAGTAGGGGAGGTATCGGGCCAAGATTCAAAGTTTGGGCCACCATGATAACCTGCCCGAAGGTCACCCCCGGGAGTGGCCTTGGGAACGTGGTGGCTGGGTTTACGGTTATTCTCAGAGGTCCGGTTCCCCCAATGGATGCCATTTGTTCACCTAGCTTCAGTTGGTCCACTCTCAGATCTTGCATTTCTGGAGCCCCGGAGATAATTTCTGGTTCTGGCTCTTCTACCTGCTGCTCCTGTTCTTGTGTAGGTTCTTGTTCCAAGTCCTCTTGGTCCACAGCCCCTTGTTATTTTTCTGGGACTTCCGTCTCTTCTTGTGTGTCACCCTCCTGCAAATTCTCAAACTCATCGGTCATAAACACATCAAACTCTTCTTCAAGAGGGGGACTGGTTGGGACCTCTGTCGGTTCTTCTTCTTTCTCTGGTTCTGGGGAACTGGAAGAAAGGATCTCTACTTCTTGGGGGAGGGAAGCCCTTGGCGCTGGTATTGGCTCTGCCTTAGCCTGTTTGATGTGCTTCCTATTCCTCTGGGTGATCAAAGGTGGCCCCGCATCTTCTATTGCTGCTGCCTCCATGGGATCCACCCCCATTTCCTTGACCATTAGGGTTGCCAGCGACGGGGAGGAAGGAGGACGAATTGGTCCGGCCATGAGCGGGGGAGTGGAAAGCCTTGTTATTAACTGCTCCCTCATTTACTGGGAGGCTGCCACAAATTGCTTAATCTTCTCTTGTATGGGGACTTCTTGCACGGAGGGGGTTGTAGCTATTCCTTTTCCTTTATCTGCGCCCTGCGAAGAAGTCCCGGCCCCCGGGGTCAATCTTGGTACCGGCGGTGCTGCTAATTTTGGTGCCGGTCAGGGAACTTGACGCATACTCCCGGGGCATACCTTCTTAAAATAGGCATGACTTCGCTCGACCACATCTCGAGTGAAGTCCTCAATTGTGGGCCCCTCCTGGGTGGCCCAATCCATTACCGATAATGCCATTTTATCGATCCCCTTTTCTTTGTACTGGGAATCTATGGTGGGGGCGGCGTTAGAAAAGCCGGGAGGGAATTTTTGGAGCTTCAATTCCTGCATCATTCCAGCTGTCATTCTGATGTGATGCCAACTTTGCACGTCCATGTCATCTTGGAAATCTACCCAGAAGTCCTCCATGTGTATTTGATGGGGCTCCGAAGCCCGAGGCATTGCCGTTGCTATTTTCCCATGCGGATCAAAGTTCCTCCGCGCCAGATAGAATTCCTACAAGTTATAACTTTTCAACTCATTGTCTGCCTCCCTCGCGGTGGCCAGACTATAGGTGTAGTTCCTACAAGTGATTGGGAATGAGACGTTGGGGACCTTCTTGAGGGAAAAGAAGGTATGCAACTCCAGCATTTGTCTGTAATATTCCAGCAGCACGATCTTGTCCCCGCAATGCTTGGGAAAAAAGTAGGGTTTTTCAGAGAAGCTGGCGACCCTAATGTATGTATGCTATTGGAATTGGATGTAGTAGTGCCCATAGCTACTAAATAACTTCATTGCCTTCGAGGACAGGCGGTATCCGGCATCACAGGTGGGTGTGAGCAGATGGTAGTAAACGAATGCATCATTTACTCGGTAGAAACTGGGGAAGCTGGCCTCCCATTGAATCTGTGGGAAATGGTCCCACGACGCTTTCTATCCTAGGCCAATCCTGAGTACTCTGTCAGTGAGTAGGCCATCGGAGTGGGGCCTCTGTTGGGCCAAAGCCCAAAAAACATAAGAAGACATGTAGAACTTCTTCTTCTGGTTTAACTGCAGGAACTGGGAGTCGACATGATTGGAGATTATTGTCGCCCAGTCAAAAAATTCTCCCTTAGTGGAGATGCCAAGGAGAAAATAGTACATCCATTTGGTGAACTCCTGGGCAGAGGGTTGCCCAAATACCTGGGCTAATGCTATCATCCCCATCTGGATGCTCTCTTTGAATTCAGAGTGGGGGATATCTATCTTCATTCTCTTCGGGTCCCTCTTCGGGGCCTTGAGCCAATGGGTGTTCATGTACACCCAGGCCGCATCCTCCAGTTGTGTAAATTGTTTCAAGGCGTCAGTCCTTGTGACCACCATGGTCCTGTCAAATTGTGGGATACCCAGGCCTGCTTGGAAAGTGACTGGGTCGAGGGACACCAGTGGAGTGGGGTATCCCGTGGGTTCTGTAGATGCGAGCATAACGGCCCAGACATAAGAGTTGTAGTTGGCCGCCAATGTTAGAACAAGCTCTGGAGACTGCACGGAGCATGGGAAGCAAGCTGCCCGGAGGATTCTGAAACCCCTGACGTTGATTGCGAGTTTGTCTCCAGCCTGTCGCTTGATGTGCATTATCTTTACCAGGGCCTGTATTTCTGCGCAAGTCCCGACACTGGCGTCGGTCATCAGTTTTACCTTGGACTCAATCTTTGATCCCACAATCTCATTATCTTGTACAAACTTCATGGTGAGGGGCAGCTTTGCCAAGGCCTTCTCCATTTTTGACTTTGCTGCTGCCCTGGTCTCTGTTGTGGTTGGTAGTTCTGGACTTCCGGGAGGAGATGATGCAGACGCTTCAGACATATTTGGAAGATAATTTCGGGAACCTGCAAGACAAAGCGACCGTCAGAATCATGTTTATCAAAATAATTATTTCGGGGTCTGGGAAATCTTACCACCGTGATGTTTGCCTTTCTTGAAAAGTTAGTTTTATGCAAAGATACCCGAAAAGAAAAATACATCATGAACTTGAGATTTTCAATATACGTCCGAGTCTAGAAAATTTTGTCACACTTAGCAAAGATGCGGGACAGATGGTGGTAAGAGGCCCAAAGCCTAAAGAAATGACCGTTAACTGAGAATACGAAAAGGCAAGTTGTCAAACCCACGTGGACGCCACGTGCATTGGCATTAAATAGATGTGATGGCGATGACGGCGGAGCCAACTGTCTGAACGCGCGAAAAGGGAAAGCCACTTGGCTGGAATTTATTGCATGCATAGGATGTTAATGAGGTTCTGACAGCCTTGATGGAGGGGAGAGAAAACCACTTGTTTGAAACCAGCCGAGAGCCGAGTTTCAAATAGGAGGTTTTCTGCCTCGAAAGCGAGTTCAAAGGCAAAAACCAGAAGCAAAGGTGACTCGACCAGCTTGTTGAGTTACCTGGAAGGATATACACGAGGCCAAAGTGTATACACAAAGAACAAAAGGAGATATACAGGGGTTTTACAACTATAATACACATACACATGAATATACAATGCGGGGACTCCCGCGAGAAAACCAGACAAGGCGAAAACAAATATACAGCCATTTACATAATATACACCATTTACATACTTTACATTACTTATAGAAAAACAAACTCTACACAAAGGGCGGACGACCCTCTGGCAGAGCCGACCCACCAACGGGCAGCAAAAACCAGAAAAAAAGGACTGAACCAGATGAAACACAGAGAAGCAAAGCAAAACCAGACAAACAAACGGAAACCAAACAAAAATAGAAAAAGCCAGAGAGGAGGGAAAGCAGAAAAACCAACCTGAGAACGTAGAAGGCGGAAGAAAGGGAAGATTACCACGGGAGCTCGAGTTGTCGAACTGTCAGAATCACCACTATGAAGCACTCGCGATTGCCTGAGAATGCAGAAGGTGTTAAGCTTTGATTAGCACAAATTCTCTGCAAATGCGCTGTTAATTGCTTTAAAATCGCTCTAATTTTCTCTAAGTGATCGAAGGTTTTAATCGTGGTAAGTGTGAAAGTGACAGATAAAACCTATTTATACCCGTGGTAAACATTAATCCTTCGTCTCCCGACGATCTCCGGACCGACAAAACCTCCGGACGCCGGGTCCGCGGATTCCTCGCGATGATATATCCAAGAACATCAGGACAAAGAATCCTGGAGTCTGGAATCTGGTTCCCAACAAAAGGCAACCTCCGGGACCAGAGTCCCGGAGGAGAAAACCAAAACAACAAAATGACCCGCTGGGGAAGAAAACCCCGGAGAAAGAAAACAAAAAGGGAAAGAAAGACAAGGCAGAGCCGCAAACAAAAGCAAACAAAAGCAAAAAAAGGGGGACCCAAAATTTTGCACACAAAATGTAGGGACGGGGATGTAGGGCATAACAAATGGTGACTATCTGGGGCAAATGCCTTATCGCATTTGAGAACTAAAGAATCTCTGGTTAGCAAAACTGGGACAAAGCCACTTCCCGAAGCATTCGACAGGAAAAGAGTAACATATCTGAGAGAATCCACCCGCATAAGAGTCAGTCCGTAGTATTTCATCAGTGGTGTCATGTGTGCTTAGGAAGGAAATCAAGCTGATGACCTTTGGGAGGAGTAGAGAAGAGGTACTAATCACATCGAACCAGTCATCAATTTGCTTGTTTCCCCCGGAGACTGGAGTTCCATCCCACTTTTTCTCTTTTTATTTTGCTTATTTCTGGGTGGGAAAGGCGGTACTTCTTTCACCTATCCACCTATGTTTAGGTTGTTCAAAGAGGGGACAAAAAATCCAAACCCAGGAAGAATTCCTTCAGATTTTCAGACCTGGGTCAACCAAAGAGTACAACCGATCTACCCTCGGTGTGTCCGATTACTTTCTCCTCGCATTATTATTTTGTTCACTGATTGCCATATTTCCAGAGGGAACACCTAATGAAGATTCCTCAAAATGTGCCGTAACCCGTGAAACAAGCCCCGGAGACCGGGTTGATTTCATCGTGCTAAAGATAGATTCTAAAGTTCACCATGCCGTAGACATTGCCAATGAGGCCAGAGTTATGTGAAGCATTCCAATCCCTGCGAGACGGAGCAAAACACCGGGACCGAAAAGAAAACCAAAAGCAAAAACAAAAACAACCAAAGGGGACTGCCCCGGAGGACAGTCGACAAGGCTATTTACAAGATGGGGTACCTCGCACGAGGCACTCGGAGGGAACTATTTACAAGTGGATATTTACATATAATACAACTTTGGACAAACTTACCCTCATTCAAAATAGTGTTTGAGAAACTGCCCATTAACAGGCAATGCGATAGGTTCCCCAGTTAAAGTGTTGAGGCGGTAAGTATTTGCCCCACAGATTTCTGAGATTAGATATGGTTCCAGCCAGAGCCGTTGGAACTTGGTATGCTTTCCTTTCTTCTCCCGGGCCTTGTCCCATAATAGGACCAAATCGGAGGTCTGAAAAGCTTTATATTGGGCTCTTTTGTCAAACCATCTCTTTACCACTGCTTGATGACGCGTGAAATGTTCAAGGGCTGCATCTCGTTGTTCTTCCATTCGCACCAGATTCAAAAGTCGAACCTCCACGATGTTGTCCCTGTTGTTGAATTCCTGCATAAACTATAATACTGGGATCTATAAATTAACTAGGAATACAGGGTTCTGGCCATAAACCAGGTGGAATGGTGATGTTCCCAGGGCGGCCTTAATACGAATGCGATTCACCCAAAGGGTGAATTTCAGCTTTTGGTGCCAATCCCGGGGACTTTGTTCTAACAGGTGTTTGACAACTTCAAGCAGATTCTTGTTTGCTGATTCAGCAACGCCATTTCCCTGGGGATAATAGTTGCTGGAGAACTTTAGTGTGATCTTTCTATTGTAGGTCCATTCCAGTAATTGCGCTGAAGAAAATGCCAGACCATTGTCACATACTAAAGCGAAGGGCATTCCAAACCGTGTGACAATGTTTTCTTCCAAGAACTTGATAACTACGTTCGCCGTGTTGTTCTTACAAGGTATGGATTCAGACCACCGAGTGCAGTAATCAGTAGCAGTAAGGATGTATCGGTGGTTGGCAGACGAGTTGGGGTTGATCTCCCCGATGAAGTCAAATGCCCATTGGGAAAAGGGTCTAGCCTCGTAGACTAGTTGTAGAGGCATAGCCGGGTTACGCTCGCGATGCGCTGCATTTTGACAAGTATGACATTTCCTAACATGAGCGTAAACATCTTTGAAGACACAGGGCCAATAGTATCCAGCCCGAAGGATCTGATGGGCAGTGGCATCGGCTGAGCCATGCCCTGTTCCAAACTGTCCGTGGAATTCGTCGATTATTCTTACGGCTTGATTTCTATCGATGCACCTAAGGTACACTCCCTCATAATTCCTGTGGTAAAACATGAAGTTTTTGATCATGAAGTGTGCGCTTTTCATCCGCAGGGCACGGTGTTTGTCTGGAGGCAACCCCTTCGGACATTTGTTATTTAGCAGTAAGTATACCAAGTCGGTATACCATGGGTCTTGGGTGATGGACTCCACCGTGTAAGTCTGACATTCTATGTGGGGAGTCTCTTCTGCCATCGCCTAACTTAGTCCCTGGCCTCAAACTATTTTCATGGGCTACATTTCTAAGTCATATTTCTGGAGGATGGCCATCCATTTCCCCCGTCTCTCGCCCAATTCACTCTTCATCAGCAGAGATTTGACAGCCTGGTCCGGGATGATAGCATGCACTTTGCTTCGGAGAATATAATGCTGAAATTTCTTCACGGTGCGAACTAGAGTAAAGGCCTTTTTTTCTAATGATGAATACCGGACTTCGACATTTTTAAAGGGGGAACTCATGAAGGCTATTGGTTTTTCCTCTCCTTCAACCTTTTGGGTCAACACCGCTGCGGCAGAATGTGGTGAAGCGAATGAGTAGATATAAAATGGGAGGGAATAGTCCAGACTAGCCAGGATAGGGGCCTCCGTTATGGTTTGTTTGATTTGGGTGAATGCCCGCTTTGCTTCAGGACTCCACTTAATTTTGATATCTTTCTTCATCATTTCATTGAGCAGTTTAACTATTTCTGCGAATCCGGTAATGAATCTTTGCACAAAGTTGATTTTTCTGAAAAAGGATCGTATTTCTTTCTTTCTGCCAGGCATTTGTAGATTCAGCAATGCCCCAACTCTATCAGGGTCGATGGATATACCCTTCTCAGAGACAATATGCCCGAGCAACTTCCCCTCGGTGACCCCAAATATGCACTTCTTAGGGTTGAGGGATATTCCATACCGGTGACACCTCTCACAGATTTGAGCGAGGTGGGCGGGGTGATCATGCCTGTCCTGGGAAAAGATAGTCAAATCATCCATGTAGATGATTATGCATCGATTCACAAGGCCCTCGAACGCAATGTCCATGGCCTTTTGAAATGTAGCCCCTACGTTGATCAAACCGAAGGGCATTCTCCTATACGCAAACGTTCCCCACTTGGTGGTAAATGCTGTTTTCTCTTTATCCTCATACTTGACCATGACCTGGTTGTATCCCGAGTATCCATCCAAGAAAGACATCATCTAGGATCCATTCACTATTTGCAACACCTCATCCAACGAGGGGAGAGGGTGATTGTCCTTCTTGGAGGCCTTGTTCAAGTTTTGGAAATCCACGCAAAGGCGGATCTCACCGTTCTTCTTCCTGACAGGAACCAAGTTGGCAACCCACGTAGTGTGCCGGATTGGGAAGATTATCCGGGTTGACAATAGTTTTTCTACCTCCTGACGAATTAGAGGTTCTATTAGGGGGTTGATTGGTCTTTGCTTTTGCCGAAAGGGCTTGGTGTCTGGTTTCAGGGGAATAGTGTGGGTCATGATAGATGTATCATACATTTTTAAGTCTTCATACCCCCAGGCAATTACATCTATGTATTCTCAGAGAACTGCGAGAATCTTCTCCTTCTCCTCAGGGGAGCAGGAGGTACCAATGTGGATGATCTTTTCTTCACCGGGCTGGCCGATGTTAACTTTTTCAAACTTTCCTCCCTCGGGGGAGGATGACACCTTCTCATAGGCCCGAGGGTCCGAGTCGAAGATTTGTTCTAATGCAACCATGCCCGTAGGGATGGTGTTAGTGGGAAAGTCCATGATCCTATCGTCTTCATCACCCTGCCCAGTATTGTCATGGTCTCGTTCCTCCACTATCTGATCCTCAAAGACACCAACATTGGCCATGAAGGCCAAGATATGCTGATCGTCCTCAAAAACCTGAAAGTGGGTGACATTGTCTGGAATGGACGGGGTGGGGACCATCTCAACTGAGAATCTCTGGAGTTGTGAGCCGGCCATTGGCTCAAGTGTGCTGGCAGAAATGGCAAGGGCGTCTGGGACATAATTTCATCGTCGGGGAATGAGGTCAATGCCAAAGGCATCAAAATCTTCGATAAGGCTCCAAGCCCGGTTGTGGTAAGCGGCTAGCCTTTTGTCATGACATGTATATTGACTCCAGACTTGTTTAACAATCAAATCTGAATCACCTAGAGCCTGGAGGTGGGTGATACCATTCCTTAATGTGAATAAGAGTCCAAGGACCAAAGCCTCATACTCCATGACATTGTTTGTATAGTTAAACTTCAGCCTGTAGGACGTGAGGAAGGATTTCCCTCGCGGGTTGATTAATTCTACCCTGGCCCCACAGCCTTGTTTGGATCGGGACCCATCGAACTTAAGGGTCCATAAGTCATTATTTGCAACTTGGGGCTAGGGAAGGGGAGCCTTCTTTGGATTATTGTTGGGGGAATTGGGGGATACCTCCCGGACTACCGACGTGAAAGTGGAATTTTCCTCTGGAGTTTGGGTTTGGGATTCTTCAAGGGATGGCACCAAAGGAGCGCATCCCACAGGGAAACTGGGTCCCGGGGAATCAGTTGCATGCTGTTTGTTCCGGAGGGTATCAAGGTGCCAGTTAGCGATCGAGAGACATGGCCCACACTCCAATTCTGAATGTTTCTAGTAGTGTACTTGGAACCAAGTTCCGGACAAGAGTGTGGCAAGGGTTGCTGAGGCGCCTTGAGAGTTAACTTCAACTCTCACCTTTTCCTCTAAGTCCTTGGCTCTTTGCAGCACGATGAGATCCTCTCCGGGGACGAAATCAAATGTTAGGATTTCAAGAGGGTGCTACACCCCCAGAGAAGTCTCTGCGAAAAGGACTTCATTGACCCTCCCAACCTTGGTAAGGGCCTGTTTCATCCGGGGTTCACTTTCGACCCGGATCTGGTTTGATTCTCTCTCCCATGGAAGCCATAAATGCGTGAAGTCGGTCGAGAAGTATCCATTTGAGGACTTAGACCAATTCTGACTTAGTAACATCCCGTAAGTCTCTGGGATGTCCACCACTTGGATGTCAATGATGCTGGCTATCCTAGGGTCCTAGATAAGATGTATCCGAACATTCTTCAATTCCCCCACCATTTTCATAGTAGTCTTATCCAGTTGGATTACTGAACCATTAGATGGGGTGGGGTGGAGTCCGAGCTTCTGAAAAATGGATAGAGGCATGACATTACTCGAAGCTTCGGAGTCTACTAGGCAATTGTGTATATTTTTTCCATAAATGTTCAAGCCTAGTAGGAAGGGAGGATCCTCATTGTTTTCCCGGAAGACGGCCGCGTTAGCATCTTCGAAGGAGATGGTCTTGGGTGGGCGGCTAAATATTTCTGGGTTCCCTAAGAGCTTTAGAAGAGACTTCTTCTGCTCGAGACAGTTCAGCAAAACCTCCATCAAGGTCATGGAGGTGGTGGTCTGCTCTAACGCCTTCGTAATATCAAACCTTCCTCCGGGGAACTGGTGATTTTCCTCCGTGAGATCTTTTGCTTGGTTAGAGCTGGGACCTTTTGGAGGTACGGGTCGATCAGTCATGTTGTTCCAGGGAGGAGGAGTGTCTTTGATGGGAGGTGTAGGTGTGTAAGCTGGTCCTTTACCCGCCTGGCTCCGAGTATTATATGGAGCCCGTGGGTTAGTAAAGGCATTGGCCTCAGGGCGAAATGGATTCGTCGAAGAATCCCTGCAATTCAGATTCTTCATCATCTTCTCCAGAAGTCCCGAAGAAGATGGTATCATAGGTGAAGGCACTGTGGGTTGTTTCTTGGATAGGAGGCTCTGGGGGAGTAGCATTGTGTGACTGCTACCTGTCCAGTTGGGAGATCATGATGACCTTCTCCAAAGTGGCGCAATTCACCTCGTTGTGTGAACCTGTATCATGTAATCTACACCAGTTAGTCATGGGCTGGAAGTCTGTGACTGGTGTAAAATGGGATGGTCCAGCACCATTTTGGTTGGTGTTTTGGTTCGGAGGCGGGCCTCCGGTGTTAGTGTTATTATTCCATTGCTGCTGATTGGGCCTAGGCCCATTGTTGAAGTTTCTTCCTCTGGCATTGTTGTTTCGTTGGCCGGAAAAAATGTTTCCCCTCTGGGAATTTGAGTTCTGGGGCATGTAGGACCCTACCTTCAGTTGGCCCATGTCCATAGTCAGGGTGGACAACATTCACCAGAAGGATTTGACCTCAGCGGTCAACTGAGTGTTAGCGTCACAATGTGACGGTTGTTGCTGTTGTTGGTTTCCCGGGAGGGCTGCAGGATTCCATACTGCTGGCAGAAGTCACTAAACTCTATAGATATAGGGAAGAGTAAGAAATTTGGATTCCATACTGCTGGCAAAAGTCACTAAACTCTGTAGATCTGAAACACATAGCATTATCTACCACAATGGTTTCAGGACAACCAAACCTAGTGAGAATATTTTATAGCATAAAATCAATAACAACTTTACTAGTAGCCTTTTTGGTGGGAATTTCTTCAACCCACTTAGTCAAGTAATCAGTTGTTACCAAAATCCATGAATGACATCCACTATATTTTTTTGGAATCTCTCCATTGAAATCCATTCCCCACTTTTGAAAAGGTGTATCAACTATAATAGGCCTCAAAGGTAAATTCTCACTAAAATTAATCTTACCTGCAAATCTCTAGCAAGCATCACATTTCTTAACATAGCTATGGGCATCCTTGAAGATAGTAGGCCAGAAAAAACCAGACCTCATAATCTTATGTGCAGTAGTCTTATCCATATAATGGCCTCCAAATGCACCATTATGCATTTGTTCCAACAAGTTCTTAAATTTATCATAGTCCACACACTTGAGAAACACTCCTTCATTACTCCTCCACCATAACTTACCTTATATTATTGTATACTTAATGTTATGCAACTTAACTATTCTCTTTCTATTTTCATTCATTTCAGCAGGCAATATCATTCTCTATAAATATCCAATAATATCCTTATACCATTCACAAGAATCCATATAAAAAATATAAGGCCTCTGTTCTTGTTCTAATATATTTATTTGATTTGCATCTAAATTGATTTGAGCCATTAATTTTTTGAGTCCTAGGCCTTCGACCAATTTTGTGATTTGGATATCAATATTGAACTCTTGGATTTTATTTATCCATCTGCACTTCCTGAAACTTAATGCTGAACTAGAATATCTTTCAAAACAACACTTAGCACATAAGCAAAAATAGTTTCTCCTACCAAATAGCATTTAAAAGTTTTGACAGCTTTAACTAGAGCATATGCTTGTTTTTCCATGATATCATACTTTAATTATGTTGCTTGTAAAGAATTACTAAAAAAAGATATAGGCTGTTCAAAGCCCTCTAAATTCTTCTATAATAATACTGCAACAATAGTACTATATGAAGCAAATGAGAAAATATGCAAAGGCTTGTCATTATTAGGTGCTCTTAAAATAGGAGCATCTTTAATGCCTGAGAATGCTTTAGATGCTTCTTCACTCCATTCCACATTGACTCCTTTCTTCATCATCTTTGAAATAGGGAGACTAACTTTCTTGAAAATTTGTAACAAATCTCCTTAGAAAGTTCACTTGTCCAAAGAAGGATTGAATGCCCTTGACATTTTTTGGCTGAGGGTTTTTATAAATTGTAGCAACCCTTTTGTTATGCCCTGCATCCCTGTCCCTACATTTTGTGTGCAAAATGTTGGGTCCCCCCTTTTTTTCTTTCTTCTTTTGGCTCTTGCCCCGTCTTTTCCTTCATTTTCTTTGTTTTCCTTCTCTGAGGTTTTCTTCCCCACAGTGTTGTTTTGTTTTATTGGTCTCTCGTGTCTCCGGGACCCAATCCCAGAGTTGGTCATCCTTTTTCGGGAGCCAGATTCTAGACTCCAGGATTCTTCACCACGATGTCTTCTTTCCTTAAGATGGTATCATCACATGGAATCCTCGGGCCCGAAGTCTGGAGGTCTGTTTGTCTGGAGTCTGTGTTAGGAAAGGTAACTTGCTTTTACCACAGGTATAAATAGAAATTACCTATCATTTTCACATTTACTCTAATTAAACACTTGAGCAATCAGAGCGATTTGCAGTGATTTAGCGATAATCTAGTGCTAACCATTTTGAGCATTTCTGAGAAATTGTGGGTGGTTTGTAGAGGCAAGTTGTGATTGTTTGGCAATTGAAGATATTGTAGAGAATTCATGGTGGTTTCCTTTCCCTTCCCTTCTTTGTTTTAAGGTTGGTGCCTTCTCTCTGGTTGGCTTTCCTGCTTTCTGATTTTGTTTGGTTTCGTGCTGTCCTATTTTGGGTTGTTTCGTTTTGTATTTCTTTCTGGTTCACCGCCTGTTGGTGGGTCAGCTCTGCCAGAGGGTTGTTCGCCCTCTGTGTAGGTGTAGCATAGCCTGTAGGTAATATAAAAGTTGTAAATATTCTATATATTGTCTAGTTTTTTGTAAATTTTTGCTCTGCACTGTGTATATATGTGCATTTGGTATATATATTGTTGTATATCCATCTGGTTTGCATGTATCCCACTTCGGCTCTTGTGTACATTACTACATATAGTTTTAACAACATACTTACATAAGGGTGACTGGCTTCTCTGGGAAGCCCTAATTGTTGCCCAAACACTGCAGGGACAAGATAATCCTCCTAGAGTATTGCAGGCAAATGATGGAGCTACACACCTTCTTCACCTTGAAGAAGGTAACAAATATTCCATTCCCAATACCTATGGGAATTATTCATGCAGTTTGGCCACCACCAAAGAAGCAGATTAGAAGCTTAAGAGCTATAGCCTAGAGAAATTTTACTTAGCGCAAAAATATTTTGATCTGCATGGCAAGATTGCAGCGGCACTTCCCCGGGCATCAGAGCCCCTTCAATATCATATGGAAGACTTTTGGGAAGATTGCCAGGACAACGTGGAAGTTCGGGGGTGGCATTATGTTAGAATGACCATAGGAATGATGGAGAGATTAAAACTCTAGAGATTACTGGAGGACTTCTCAGACAAAGAAAGGGGTGCGAAGGAGGAGCCAGATGAGACTCACACCACTGAGGAGCAACAGTAGCAAGATACTGGGGAAGAACTTAAAGAACAGACTCTGGTAAATAAGCCACCTCTGTCGCCTCAGTGGTTAGTCAAAAGCAAGAAAAGAAAATCTTTGTCCACCCCCAGAGCTCATCTCTCCTTGGCTGAGATGATGGCTCAGGTCCATAATCCCCCGAAGGCAAAGAAAGCCCAGACGGTTCATACTCTTCAAACCGGGCTGGGCGGAGAAACAGTTGCTGTTGTAGCAACACCTCCCCCAGATGCTGATGAGGCAACTACCGAAGCCAGAAATTATGATATCACAGAGATATCACTGGGAAAAAGAGAAAAATAGGGTGAAGTGAACCTATTGAAAGAGGCGACCAGAGCCGTGGAGGCTCGACATAAAAAGGAGGCCCAAAGGCTCAAAGTAGAAAAGGAGAAGACATCAAACCTTATGGGGTTGCTTATAGAGATGGCCTGACCTATTAGTACCATTCCTCTAGAGGCCTCAACATCTGATGCGCCATTACCACAGAGTCATAGACTCCCTACGAGCAATGAAGAAGAAGGCCAAAGCGGTCGATGAGTGGGTCGCTCTGCAGATAGGAAACACCCAGCGCTTCCTGGTATCCACCCTCCCAGATTTGTATGCTGCCCGACAGGTTCTGCATCAGGCATAAATTATTATCAACCTGTGAGAGGGTGATATGGAAAATTATGAAGCATGGAAGGTAGAACTTGAATAACTCCTCAGGCTTGGGGAGGAAATGGTTTTTGAGTCTGGGATTCTGGGAGAAGAATCATTAAATTTTGTGAAAACCCAACACTCCAGACTTGTCCTCACATTAGAGGTGCTCAAGCAACTGGTATGGGTTTTGCATGATAAAGTCAACTCAGTTCAGTATTCTTCAAATATGTATAAGGCTTTTGTCACGAAGGTCACCGGAGCTGACCCATTCAACACTGACACATGCACGCTGGAGGAATACATTTTGGGGAAGTTTGATGAACTAATGGAGTCAAGATATCAATCCCCAGAGTGGGTGGATGGAACTCAAATGACAAGGCTAACTTGTGTGATCCTTAGTGGTCATGATGCGGCAAAAATGATCGATGAATACAAGAGGAATGTTCCAGAGCTAGGGGAACAAATCGAGGTGGCCAAATACCGGTGGTCCAGCCTCAAAGAGATTGACGAGGATGGAATCTCCCGCCTCCTCCAGACCTTCAATGATAACAAGAAACAATAAAGTTTCCCCAGGGATCAGAGAAAACCCTAGCATTTTGTATTCTTTATTCTTTCAGAACACAAGTTCCCAGATCCCTGATCCTACATTTTTGTATTCTTTCGGTGATCTATGTCCTGGTCCCCAAGGCCGACTGATCAATTTCAAGCAGTTAATAAAGGTCATCTAAGGTTGTCAGCGGGCAGATAGCTATATCAAGGCACATCGGATCAGCAATGGAATCTATAACAGATGATCTTCTCGAAGCACCGCTTCAGATATACACCTGGCACATTAGAGATAGTGCGCCGCATTTCCCATTTATGAGGCATGTAGCCTCGATCCCCGAGGGGTCAAATTTCTTCCTTTTCTTTCTCGGCTCTCTTCTTAAGGCTGATTCTTTTGCTCCACCTTCTTGTCTCATTGTTCTGACATGTCAGGCCTATTCTATTTTAAGGCCTTTTGTAGAGTGGCGCAGGTAGTACCACCCACTAGATAATATATTCTATTGTACAGTGTAATATAAAATAGGGTTAGGGTAAGGGTTAGATGTAAATGTTTATAAATAGTAAGTCTAGCCCTTTTTCAGGGGTCAGCAAAATTGATGATTTTGCAGGCCACAGTAATAGAAGAATATTTTCATTTCAAGTTGCAGAGCTCAATGCTCCTTAGTCTTTAAGCGTTCAGTAGTTAGATGATCCCTTGGAGCCACCATTGTATCATGCACCAGTGTTGGCTAGAAGAAATATTAATGAAGAAGGGAGAGTTCTTGCAATGATGTTGTTGGCATTCAATCTTCTGAGTTAATGGTATTTTATGTTTTATGTTCTTCATGTCTTCTACTCTGATACTTTAAGTAGATTAACTGCCTCTTTTCCCTTGCTACTAATGAAATATGAACTGATGGTTGTGTACTTCTTCAGTATTTAGTGTAGTGTATCAGAGCATTATTGATGTATTGGATGTTTAGACATAACTATAGGTAGATGAAACACTTCTAACCCTGCAGGATCTTTTTTTCAATTTATTTGCTAAGTGTAGAATGCTTGGAGAAACCTCACCTTCCTAAATCCCTGGAGAGAATGAGTTAAAGAAACCATCTATCCCCCTTGAAAATAGTCACATCTTGCAACCGAGCCCCACACTGTCGAGACCTGACACCCAGGTGCTTGGAGGCCTGGGGAATCTCAGTTCCCCGGACAACCTTTGCAGGTGAAGTTGGCCGGTACCCCCGGTATCTGGTGACAACTTATGACTATTGGTGGACCCAGTCAACAAAGTATTGTCAATAGAAATTGGTGCTAGAAGGAGGGTCTGAACTCATCCCCCTCTCAAGATTCTGATTTTACACCTCCCGAGGGTTCCCTAAGCTATAGTTTTAGGAATCAAGCCTTCAGTGGGATTGGGTCTTTCTCCCCAGTGAAATTTGAGAGAATCCTTAGGTCGGCCCCAAACCCTGGAAGGTTTGTTGAACTCAAGCCTCCTACTCGAAAGAAATAGACCCCAAAAACCACACCATCCACTATCATCTGGGGATCCAGCATACCTCAGAATATCCAAACTTCTCAGAAAATCCTGAGAACCAGTGCCCAAACTACTCAAAATCCAGTTCCCTCAATGGCTGCATACTTTGATAACACCGGGTCCCCTATGGGGACTTTTCTGGGTGTAATCAATGACTTACCCTCTCACCCAGAGAAGATTTTCCCATGATACAAGAATTTGGGCTCACAGACCGCAGAAGAACATTTACAGGCATACAAGGATGCCATGAAATGACACTAGATCCAACATGAAGATGTTGTGACCCAGATGTTTCTCTTGTCCTTGGGGCAGGGTGAACTGAACTGGTACCTAAACCTTCCTACCAACTCCATTAATAGTTGGTAGGACATGGAGGACACCTTCATGGCTTCCTTTCACGTACATGTGGACCCAGCTTGGTCCCACAGCCAGTTCATCTCCATTAGAAAGGAACCCAATGAGCCTCTTGCAACATTCAACCATCGGTTCCAGCACACCTTGAATGGGTGTATGGGCCCTTTCATTCCATCCCTGGAAGTAACCATACATAATTATCTTAACGCGATGGACCCCTTCGTTGCTACTCTCCTTTGGAGAACAACCGCCGTGGGCGACCGGGATACTTTGGCGAAGGTTTACAACCTAGCCTTTGAATTATCCTGTAGTCTCAACAAATCCATAGGCAGAATTGGGTAGAATATGCCTTTCAACATGATCCCCAGTGGAACTACGTATGTCAGGGAGTATAACCCCAATCTGGCAATGGGTGCCCCCATGACAACAATGAATCCCCTGCCACCGCCGATAGACTAGCAGGCCCAGTACGTTTATCCCTCACAGACTCAAGCAATACCGGGTCTAGAAGCCTTCCCTTGGAATCAACTACAGTAGGCACAACAACCTTAGACACAACCACCTGGAGTGCCCTTCTTTTAGTCATCCATGACTGGAGGATTACCGCCCCTGACTCCGACGAATGCTGCTGCCTTCCCAAGAAACCAACAACAACAACCATCACATTATGACGCAAACACTCAGTTGACCACCGAGGTTGAATCGCTCTGGTGAATGTTGTCTACCCTAACTATGGACATGGGTTAGCTGAAGGCAGGGTCCTACGCATCCCAGAATTCTAACTCCCAGAGAAGGAATATTTTCTCTGGCTAGCAAAACAACACTGGGGGAAGAAACTTCAATAATGGGCCTCGACCTAATCAACAACAATGGAAAAATAACCCAAACACCAGAGGCCCACCTCTGAACCAAAATACCAATCAAAGTGGTGCTAGACCATCAAATTTCACACCAGTCATAGACTTCTAGCCCATGACCAATTGGTGTAGATTGCATGACACAGGCTCCCACAATGAGGTAAATTGTGCCACACTGGAAAATGTCATCATGATCTCCCAGCTGGACATATAGTAATAGCATGATTCCACTCCCCTGGAGCCTCCTATGCAAGAGTCAACCCATAGTGCCTTCACCTATGAGACCATCTTCTTTGGATCCTCTGAAGAAGGAAAAGAAGAATCCGAATTGTAAGGATTCTTTGATGAATCGATCCCGTCCTTTAAGGCTAATGCCTTCACCAACCTGTAGACTCCATACAATACCCAAAGTATGGCTATTAAAGGACTAGCTTACACACCTACACCTTCCACGAGTGACATTCCTCCCTGGGATAACACAACTGATCAGCCTGCCCCTCTAAAAGTTTCTAGCTCTAACCAAGCGAAAGACCTAGGCGAGGGAAGTCACCAATTCCTAGGAGGAAGATTCAACATTACAAAGGTGTTAGAGAAAACCACCACCTCCATGACCTTGATGGAGGTTTTTCTAAATTGTCCCAAGTAGAAGAAGTCTCTTTTGAAGCTCTTAGAAAACTTGGAAGTTGTCAGTCGCCCGCCCAAGACTTTCTCTTTTAAGGATGCCAATGCGGCTATCTTCCGGGGAAATAATGAAGATCCTCCCTTTCTACTAGGCCTGAATATCCAAGGTAAAAAAATACATAATTTCTTAGTAGACTCTGGAGCCTCGGGCAACATCATGCCCTTATCCATATGCCAGAAGCTCAGATTTCATCCCACCCCATCTAATGGCGCAGTGATTCAATTGGACAAAACTGTCATGAAAATGGTGGGGGAATTGAAGAATGTCTGGATACAACTTACCTAGGACCCTAGGATAGCCAGCATAATTGATGTCTAAGTGGTGGAAATCCCAGAGACTTATGAGATGTTATTAAGTTAGAATTGGTTTAAGTCCTTGAATGGATATTTCTTGACTGACTTCTCCCACTTGTGGCTCCCCTGGGAAGGAGAATCAAACAAAATCTGGGTTGAAAGTGAACCCCAGATGAAGCAGGCCCTTACCAAAGTTGAGAGGGTTAGTGAGGTCTTCTTCTCTGAGATTTCCCCCGGGGTGAACCGACCCTTTGAGATCCTAACATTCGATTTCACCTCCCGGGAGGATCCCATAGTTCTGTAGAGAACCCAGGACCTAGAAGAAAAGTTGAGAGTTGAGGTTCACTCTCAAGGTGCCATGGCGACCCCCGCTACACTCTTGTCCAACACTTGGTGCTGAGTACACTATTAAAAATATTTGGAGCTAGAGTGTGAACCTTGCCTTTCCGTTGCTACCTAGCGCATCGACACCTTCTAGAGCAAAGCACATGCAGTTGATCCCCAGGAACCCAGTATTCTGACTGGAAGCACCTCTTTAGTGCCATTTCCCTGGGAACCTCAGATTCAAACCCCTCCGGAGGTAAACCCCACCCACACGCCAAGGGTTCGGGAGGAAGCTCCTCCCAAGTCTCCCAAGAACAATCCAAAGGCTACTCCCGCTCCCCAGCTCCAGACTGTGAATAATTATTTGTGGACCCTTAAGTTTGATGGTTCCCAATCCAAACAAGGCTGTGGGGATAGAGTAGAATTAATCAACCCATGAGGGAAATCCTTCCTCGCATCCTATAGACTGTAGTTCAATTGCACAAACAATGTTATGGAGTATGAGGCTCTGGTCCTTACACTCTTATTTGTGTTAAGGAAAGCAATCACCCGCCTCAGGGCCCTGGGTGATTCAGAGTTGGTTGTCAAATAGGTCTAGAGTTAGTATACATGTCATGACAAGAGACTGGCCATATATCGCAATTGGTCTTGGAGCCTTATTGAAGATTTTGATGCCTTTGGCATTGGTCTTATTCCCCAGCAATGGAATTATGTCCTGGATGCCCTTGCTATTTTCGCTAGCACACTAGAGCCCATGGCTGGCTTGCGACTCTCGAGATTTTCAGTTGAGATGGTCCCCACCTCATCCATTCCAGATAATGTCACCCACTTTCAGGTTTTTGAGGATGATCAACATATCCTAGCCTTCATGGCTAATGTTGGTGTCTTTGAGGATCAGATAGTGGAGGAACAAGACCATGACAATACTGGACAAGGTGATGAAGATGATGGCATCATGGATCTACCTACTAACACCATCCCAAAGGGGATGATCACGCTTGAATGAATCTTTGACTCAGAACCTCGAGGCCGAGAATAGATGTCATCCTTCTTTGAGGGAGGAAAATTTGAAAAAGTAGACATCGGCCAGTTTGGTGAGGAAAAGATGATACACATTGGCACCTCCTACTCCCCTGAGGAGAAGGAGAAGATTCTTGTGGTTCTCCGAGAATACATAGACATGATTGCATGGGGATATGAGGATCTAAAAACATATGACACATCCATTATGACTCATACTATCCCCTTGAAGCTTGACGCTAAACCTTTTCAGTAGAAGCAATGACCGATCAACCCACTAATCGAGCCTCTAATTCTTCAGGAGGTGGAAAAATTATTGTCAGCCTGAATCATCTTTCCAATCTGGCACACTACATGGGTTGCCAATCTGGTCCCTGTGAGAAAGAAGAGTGGTGAAATTTGCCTTTGTGTGGATTTATGAAACTTGAATAAGGCCTCCAAGAAAGATAATCACCCTCTCCCCTCATTGGATGAGGTGTTGCAGATAGTAAATGGGTCTCAAATGATGTCATTCTTGGATGGGTACTCTGGGTATAACTGAGTCATGGTTAAGTACGAAGACAGAGAGAAAACAACGTTCACCACCAAGTGGGGAACATTTGCATATAGGAGGATGCCCTTTGGCTTAATTAATGTAGGGGCCACATTTCAAAAGGCTATGGACATCATGTTCGAGGGCCTTGTGAATCAGTGCATAATCATCTACATGGATGATTTGGCCATCTTTTCTCAAGACATTCATGACTATTCCGCCCATCTTGCTCAGATCTACGAGAGATGTCACCGGTATGGAATATCCCTCAACCCCAAGAAGTGCATATTCGGGGTCACTAAAGAGAAGTTTCTCTGGCATATTTTCTCTAAGAAGGGTATATCCATTGACCTTGAGAGAGTTGAAGCACTGCTAAACTTACAAATGCCTGGTAGCAAGAAGGAGATGCGGTCTTTCTTTGGAAGGATCAATTTTGTCTAGCGGTTCATCACTGGATTCACTGAGATAGTCAAGCCACTCAATGAAATGATGAAAAAGGATACCAAGATTGAGTGAAGTCTTAAAGCAAAGTGGGCATTCACCCAGATCAAATAGATGATTACGAAGGCCCCTGTCCTAGCTAGTCTAGACTACTCCCTTCCATTTTATATTTACTCCTTTTCTTCACCGCATTCTGCCGCGGTGGTGTTAAATCAAAAGGTCTAAGGGGAAGAATGACCCATAGCTTTCATGAGCTCCCCCTTTAAGAATGCCAAAGTTCAGTATTCATCATTGGAAAAGAAGGCCTTTGCTCTCGTTTGCGTCGTGAAGAAATTTTGGCATTACATTCTCTAGAGCAAGGTGCATGCTATCATCTTGGACCAAGCCATAAAGTCTCTGCTGATGCAAAGTGAGTTGGGGGAAAGATGGGGGAAATGGATGGCCATCCTCCAGGAATATGACTTGGAAATGCAGCCCATGAAGATAGTCTGAGGCCAGGTGTTGAGTCGAGCGATGACAAAAGAGACTCCCCGCATAGAATGCCAAACTTACATGGTGGATTCCATCACTCGAGACCCGTGGTATACCAATTTGGTATACTTATTACTGAATAAAAAATACCTAGAGGGGTTACCTCCCAATAAATTCCGTGCCCTATGGATGAAAAGTGCTCACTTTATGATCAAAAACTTCGTGCTTTACTGCAGGAACTACGAGGGAGTGTACCTTTGGTACATTGACAGAGACCAAACTACGAAGATGATTGATGAATTCCATGGGTAGTTTGGAACCAGGCATGGCTTAGCTGATGCTACCGCCCATCAGATCCTTTGTGCTAGATACTTTTGGCCCTATATATTTAAAGATGTCTACATTCACATTCAAAGATGCCACACTTGCCAAACCGCGACGCATCGTGAGCATAACCTGGCTATGCCTTTACAACCAGTCTTTGAGGCTAGGCCCTTCACCCATTGGGAATTTGACTTCAGTGGGGAAATAAACCCCAACTTGTTTTACAACCATTGGTACATCCTAACTGCTACTGATTACTGCACCTGGTGGTCGGAAGCTATACCTTGTAAAAATAATATGGCAGGCATAGTCATTAAATTCCTGGAAGAAAACATCGTCACAAGGTTTGGAATGCCTTTTACTTTGGTATGTGACAATGGTCCCGTGTATTCTTTGTCATAATTACTTGAGTGGACCTATAATCAAAAGATCACTCTGAATTTTTCCAGTAACTATTACCCCCAGGGGAATGGTGTTACTGAATCTACGAATAAAAATCTACTTGAAGTGATCAAACACCTGGTGGAACAGAACCCCTAGGATTGGCACCAAAAGTTGAAATTCTCCCTCTGGGTGGATCACATTCAAATCAAAGCCACCCTGGGAACATCCCCATTCCACCTAGTTTATGGCTAGAACCCAGTGTTCCCAATCAACTTACAGATCCCAGTTTTGCAGTTTATGCAGGAATTCAGCAACCGGGATACCATATTGGAGGTTTGGCTCCTAAATCTGGTGCAGATGGAGGAACAACGAGACACAACCATAGAATATTTCACGCATCATCAAGCAGTGGTAAAATGATGGTTTGACCGCAGAGCCCAATATAAGGCTTTTCAAATTTCAGACTTGGTCATGTTGTGGGACAAGGCTCGGGAAAAGAAAGGTAAGCACACCAAGTTCCAATGGCTCTGGCTCGGGCCATACTTAATTTTAGAAATCCATGGGGCAAATACTTATCGCCTTAACACCATGACTGGAGAACCTGTCCCATTGCTTGTTAATGGACAGTTTCTCAAACATTATTTCAAATAAGGCGAGTTTACCCAAAATTGTATTTTATGTAAAGTTCTTCGCTTGTAAATATTTCTTTCTCGGTGCCTTGTTGGGAGGTACCTTGACTTGTAAATAGTCTTGCTGGCCGTCCTTTTTCTTGGTTATTTTTTTTTTGTTCCTTGTCTTCTTTTCGAGTTTTGGCATTTTGTTCTCCCTCTTGTGAGAATTGGAATGCTCTGCATAACATCTAGTCTCTGGGATGTTGTCTTTAACATGGTGAACTTAAGAATCTATCTTTAGCACGATGGAATCGGTCCGGTCTCTGGAGTTATTTTACAAGTTTGGTAGTACATTTTGAGCAATCTTCATTGGGTTTATTTCTGGATGTCTGGTAATCAGTGAAATAAAAATAAGGGACAAGTAATTAGACACATCGAGGGTAGATTGGTTGTACTAGTTGGTTGACCCAAGTCTGGGCTTTTAAAAGATTCTTTCCAGGTCTAGAGTTTTCCTCCCCCATTCAACATAAAAAAAAATAGGTGAAAAGGTGAAAGAAGTACCGCCATTAAAATTAGCTAAAGCTTAATGGTGAAAGAAGTACCGCCCTCCCACCTAGGAACACACAAATAACAAAAAGAAAGGGAAGCGGGGTAAAACTCTAGTCTCTGGGAGAAATGAACAAATCTGATGACTTTGTGGTTTGATGTACTTAGTGCCTTTTCTCTAATCCTCCCAGAGGTCATCGGCTTGATTTCCTTCCAAAGCACACACTCCACCACTGATGAAAAGATCATGGACTAGATCTCACATGGCCATATTTTCTCAGATGTATCACTCTTTACATGTAAGATACTTTGAGTAATGACTTGTTCCAGTTTTGCTAACTAGAGATTCTGTAGTTCTCAAATGCGCTAAGGCATTTGTCCCAGATAGTCTCCATTTGTTATGTCCTGCATCCCCGTCCGTACATTTTGTGTGCAAAATGTTGGGTCCCCCCTTTTTTGCTTTATGCTTTTGGCTCTTGCCCTGTCTTTTCCTTCATTTTCTTTGTTTTCCTTCTTCAGGGTTTTCTTCCCTGTGGTGTTGTTTTATTTTGTTGGTCTCTCATGTCTCCGGGACCCGGTCTTGGAGTTGGTCGTCCTTTTTCGGGAGCCAGATTCTGGACTCTACGATTCTTCACCACGATGTCTTCTTTCCTTAAGATGGTATCATCACATGGAATCCTGGGGCCCAGAGTCTGGAGGTCTGTCTATCCAGAGTCTGTGCTAGGAAAGGTAACTTTCTTTTACCATGGGTATAAATAGGAATTACCTGTCACTTTCACATTTACCGCAATTAAACACTTGAGTAATCAGACTGATTTGCAGAGATTTAGCGATAATCCAGTGCTAACCATTGCGAGCATTTCTGAGCAATTATGGGTGGTTTGTAGTGGCAAGTTGAGATCATTTGGCGATTGAAGCTATTACAGAGCATTCATGGTGGTTTCCTTTCCCTACCCTTCTTCGTTTTCAGGTTGGTGCCTTCTCTTCGGTTGGCTTTCCTGCTTTCTGGTTTTGTTTGATTTCGTGCTGTCCCATTTTGGGTTGTTTCATCTTGTGTTTCTTTCTGGTTCACCACCCATTGGTGGGTCGGCTCTGCTAGAGGGTTGTCTTCCCTCTTTGTAGGTGTAGAGTAGCCTGTAGGTAATGTAAAAGTTGTAAATATTCTGTACATTGTTTGGTTTTTTGTAAATGTTTGCTCTGCGCTGTGTAGATATGTGCATTTGGTGTATATATTATTGTATATCCATCTAGTCTACATGTATCCCCCTTTATCTCTCTTATACATTGTGTATATCTGTTTAGTAGGATGTCGAGCTCGCCATGTTGCGTCTATTCCTGGTTTTGAGTTGCGAGCTCACTCTGTGCAGAATACCGCCTGTTTGAAACTCGGCTCTCGGCCGGTTCCAAACAGGTGGTTTTCTCTCTCCTCTGTAAAATAGCCTGATTTACATTTATGTCCCACACACATTTAAATTTTTCTTAGTGGCCTTCACTTTTCGCACATTCAAATAGTTGGCTTCACTGCCGTCACCATAACTCCCATTTATTGCTCACCCACGTGGTGCCCACATGGGCCTGATGGCTCACTTTTTGTGCACATCTACCAATGGTTACTTCCCCGAGCTCCGGGTCTCTTTCCATCACCCATCCCATGTCCTTCATTTGCTAAGTATGATGAAACCCCCCGGACCTAGATGGTTAGTTAAATTTCTAAGTTCGCAATATATATGATGTTTTTTTGAATGAAACTTACTTTTTTAGGGGAAGAAAACACCACGATGGTAAGATCTCCAAACCCTAGAACATTTGTTTATCTATGTGTTTTGACAGTCACCTTGCCTTGTAGGTTTCCAGCAACAACAAAATCTCAAAGATGTCTGAAGCTTCTGCATCCTCACCACCCAAAAATCTGGAACTACCCTTTACGACGGTTACCAGGGCGACAGTTAGATCCAAAATAGAGAAGGCCCTGGAGAAAATGCCTATGAGCCTAAAATATGTAAAATATGAAGTCATCATGGGCTCAAAGATTGAGTCCAAAGTCCAGTTCATCACCGACACCAGCATCAGAATGTGACCAGAAATGCAGGCCTTGGTGAAGGTTATGTACGTTCAGCGACAAGCCGGAGATCCATTGGCCATTCAAATTGGTAATTCTGGGATTCTCAAGGTAGCTTGTTTCCCATGTTCTGTGCAGTCACCAAAGCTTATTCTCACACTTTCAGCACACTACAACACATCTATCCAGGCTGTTATGCTCATGGTCCTAGAGCCAATAGGGTACCCTACTCCCATGGTGTCCCTTGATCCTGATACTTTCCAGAGTGGCTTGGGGATTCCCCAATTTGATAGACCAACTATGGTCACCCAGACAGATGCCTTGGCCCAATTCACTCAGTTGGAGGAGGTGGCCCATATATATATGAACAACCATTGGCTAAAGACCCTGAAGAGAGACCCCAAGAGGATGAAATTAGAGATCCCTAGGTCCGAATTCAAAGAGAGCATCCAGATGGGGATGATAGCATTATGCTGGGTCTTTGGACAACAACCTACCTGAGAGTTCTCCCAGTGGATGTATTACTTTTTGCTGGGTATCAGCACAGGCAAGGAATACTTTGACTGGGCTGCCATAATCTTGAACCATGTAGATTCCCAGTTCCTCCAATTGGCCAAGAAGAAGAAGTTTTATATGACTTCTTACATTCTCTGGGCCCTGGCACAACAACAACCTCATACCAATGGGCTACTAATAGAGGGCATACTCAGGAATGGCCCAGGCCAAAAGACCCCTTGGGACCATTTCCCACAGATACAATGGGAGGCCAGCTTCCCCAGTTTTTGCCAGGTAAACGATGCCTTCATTTACTACCACCTACTTACACCTACCCGGGATGCAAGATATTGCCTGTCTACAGAGGCAATGAATTTGGTCCAGAGTTATGGACATTACTACATATATTTTCAACAACATACTTACATAAGGGTGACCAGCTTCTCTGGGAAGCCCTACTTGTTTCCCAAACATTGTGGGGACAAGATAATCCTCCTAGAGTATTGTAGGCAAATGATGGATCTGCACGCCTTCTTCACCTTGAAGAAGGTAACAAATATTCCATTCCCAATCACCTATGAGAATTATTCATGCAGTTTGGCCACCGCAAAAGAAGCGGATAATGAGCTTAAGAGCTATAGCCTAGCAGAATTTTACTTAGCATGGAAACATTTTGATCCGCATGGAAAGATTGCAGTGCAACTTCCTCGGGCATCAGAGCCCCATCAATATCATATGGAAGACTTCTAGGAAGATTTCCAGGATGATGTGGAAGTCTGGGGGCGGCATTATGTTAGAATGACCGTAGGAATGATGGAGAGATTAAAACTCTAGAGATTTTTGGAGGACTTCTTAGACACCGGCTCCACAGTAGATCCCCAGTACAAGGCAAAGGGGATTGATAAATTGACCCTTCCACCAGTGAATTGGGATGCCTAGGAAGGGCCCACAATTGAAGAATTCACTCACAATATAGTGGAATGTAGCCACCTCTATTTTAAGGTGTGCCCTAGGAGTGTCCGTCGGGCGGCCCAGCCGATACCAAAGTTAACTCTAAAGGCTGGGACTTTTTTGCAGGGAGTAGATAAAGGAAAAAGAATAGCGACAACTCCAACCTCGCAAGAAGTCCCCATCAAAGAACAAATAAAACAATTAGTAGCAACCTCCCAACAAATGTGAGAGAATTTGATCACACGGCTAGCTACTCCCTTGCTTATGGCCAGACCAATTTTTCCTCCACCCTCCCCTTCACTAGTAGCCTTGATGGTTAAGGCAACAGGGGTGGATCTGACAGAGCAAGCAACAATAAGAGATGCGGGGCCACCCTTGATCACTAGGAGAAGGAAGAGGCTTGACCCAAAGTCCAAGAAAGAGCCAGAGCTGGGGATGCCCTAGATCTCTCAAGTTGAGATCCTCTCTTCCGACTCCCTGGAGATGAAAAGGGAACCAGAACCTGCCGATGTCCCAGCCAACCCTCCTCCATAGGATGAGTTTGATGATATTTTTGCAACCGATGAGTTCGGGAATCCAGGGGGACATCGAGCAGATGGAGGCTGAAGTCCAAGCACAAGAGGAAGCTCTAGAATAAGAACTTGCACAAAAGTAGGAGGAGCAGATGGAAGAGGAGAAGGAGATAGAGCAAGAAATCACCTTTGAGGTCCCAAAGATACAAGTTACGGGAGTGAACCAATAGAAGTAGAGTGAATAGGTGGCATCCGCTGAGGGAACTGTACCTACGAGAGAAACCATAACCTCAGCCACCACATTCCAAATACCACTCCCCGGAGTGACCGTTGGGCAGGTAATAACTGTGACCCAAACATTAAATCTTGTCCTGACACCTCCCCCATTGCCAAAGGACATACCCATGGAAGAAGAAATCTCGGCGACAAAGGCTGAGGAATAAGAAGAATGACAAGAGGAAGAAACCCCCGGGACAACCAATGAGGGCCCAGATAAAATAGTAGATGCAGAAGACAAGGCCGAAGAAATAAATGTCACCAGGGAAGACGTCATCGATGAAGCAAGGGGTGCAGAGGAGGAGCCAGACGAGACTCACACCACTGAGGAGCAACAACAACAAGATACCGGGGAAGAACTTAAAGAACAGACTCTGGAAAATAAGCCACCCTTGCTACCTCAGTGATTAGTCAAAAGTAAGAAAAGAAAATCTTCATCCACCCCCAGAGCTCATCTCTCCCTGGCTGAGATGATGGCTCAGGTCCAGAATCCCCCAAAGGAAAAGAAAGCCCAGACGGTTCATACTCTTCAAACTGGGCCAGGCGGAGAAATAGTTGCGGTTGTAGCAACACCTCCCCCAGACGCTTATGAGGCAACTGCCAAAGTCAGAGATTATGATATCACAAAGATATCACTGGGAAAAGAGGAAAATAGGGCGAAGTGAACCTGTTGAAAGAGGTGACCAGAGCCGTGGAGGCTTGATATGAAAAGGAGGCCCAAAGGCTCAAAGCAGAAAAGGAGAAGACAACAAACCTTATGGGGTTGCTTACAGAGTTGGCTTGACCTATTAGTGCCATTCCTCTGGAGGCCTCCACATCTGATGCACCATTACTATAGAGAAACATAGACTCATTGCGAGCAATGAAGAAGAAGGCCCAAGCGGTCGATGAGTGGGTCACTCTGCATATAGGAAACACCCGGCGCTTCCTGGTATCCACCCTCCTAGATTTGTATGCTGCCTGGTAGGTTCTGCATCAGGAAAAAATTATTATCAACCTGTGGGAGGGTGATATGGAAAATTATGAAGCATGGAAGGTAGAACTTGAAAAACTCCTCGGGCTTGGGGAGGAAATGGTTTCTGAGTCTGGGATTCTAGGAGAAGAATCATTCAATTTTGTGAAAATCCAACACTCTATACTTGACCTCACATTGGAGGTGCTCAAGCAACTAGTAGGGGTTTTTCATGATAAAGTCAACTCTGTCTAGTATTCTTCAAATATGTATAAGGCTTTTGTCACGAAGTTCTCCAGAGCTAACCTGTTCAGCACTAACACATGCATGCCGGAGGAATACATTTTGGGGAATTTTGATGAACTAATGGAGTCGAGATATCAATCCCCGAAGGGGGTGGATGGAACTCAAATGGAAAGGCTAACTCATGTGATCCTTAGTGGTCATGATGTGGCAAAAATGGCTGATGAATTCAAGAGAAATGTTCCGGAGCTAGGGGAACAGATCGAGGTGGCCAAATATCGACGGTTTGGCCTCAAAGAGATTGACGAGGATGGAATCTCCTACCTCCTCCAAAACTTCAATGATAACAAGAAACAATAAAGTTTCCCTGGGGATCAGAGAAAACCCTAGCATTTTGTATTCTTTATTCTTTCGGAACACAAGTTCTCGGATCGCAGAATCCTGGATCCTATATTTTTGTATTCTTTCAGTGATCTGTGTCCCGGTCCCTGAGGCCGACTGGTCACTTTAAAGTAGTTAATAAAGGTCATCTAAGGTTGTCAGAGGGTAGATAGATACATCAAGGCATGTCAGATCAACAATGGTCTCTCTGACAGATGATCTTCTTGAGGCACCACTTCGAATGTACACCTGGCACATTGGAGATAGGGTGCCGCATTTCCAATTTATGAGGCATGTAGCCTTGATCTTCGGGGGGTCAGATTTCTTCCTTTTCTTTCTTGCCTCTCTTCTCAAGGCCGATTCTTCCACTCCACCTTCTTGTCTCATTCTTCTGACATGTTAGGCCTGTTCCGTCTCAAGGCCTTTTGTAGAGTGGCGCAGGTAGTACCAACCACCAGATAATATATTCTATTGTATAGTGTAATGTAAAATAGGGTTAGGGTTAGGGTTAGATGTAAATGTGTATAAGTAGTAAGTCCGACCCTTTTCCAGGGGTTGGCAAAATTGATGATTTTACAGTCCACAGTAATAGAAGAATATTTTCATTTCAAGTTACAGAGCTCAATGCTGCTTAGTCTTTAAGCATTTAGTAGTTAGATGCTCCCTTGGAGCCACCATTGTATCACACACCAGTGCTGGCTGGAAGAAATATTAATGAAGAAGGGAGAGTTCTTGCAATGATATTTTTGGCATTCAATCTTCTTGTTGGTACTCCTAAATTTGGAACAAATTTGGAGTGACCATGTGAAATTTTTCAGACAAGCAAAAGTGAATACCTTGAAAAGTTGTGTAAGAAGGATTAGTTGGAGTGATTGAAAAGGGTGTCCTGATAATTTTTATGAGTTACAAATTTGGAAGAGGCTTTAATGCCTTTCATTTGATGTATGCAGTGGGTCCCAGCTCCTGAATTTCAGTTCTGACATGTTTATGGAGTACTCATTTTGAGGGGGTCACCTAAATCTGCATGTTGTTCAAGTGTCAATTTGCTGTCCGGAGCCTACTTTGCCTCTGAGTATCTTACACCCTGTTAAGTTTCATTGTTTGCAACTTTGGGAATGTTTAGCATGCATATCAGAGAGCTTATTTTTTAAACCTCAGGTCATTCCGAATCCGTTTGATAAGATTTCATACTTCCCAAAGTTGGTTGTTCGTGAACTATCTGCATTTTTGTCCTGCCTTGAAATCTGAATAAGCCCAGTTTGACGTGTTATAACTTTTGATCAATTTATCCAATTGAGAAGATTCCTTTT
>MU223133.1:193200-218623 GCA_018584345.1 Thuja plicata | reverse complement strand
CACATGGGTAACTTCACCCACCTCTTCAGTTCAAAAAGGTAACTCATAAATAGCTCTTTAGTTAACCAAACCCTATCTCCTCTTTACCAAATGAAGAGGTGGAGTTTACTGAGGACCTCTCCTATTCGTTTTGATCTCAACCGTTCATCTCCCCATCTCTAGGATTGATCTCAACTGTTCATTTCATCACCAATTCCTATATAATAAACCCTTCATAACCATTTGAAGGATCCAGGATTTCAAGCTCTCGTGCGCCATTACTCCGTCAGTTTGGTTCTAGCATTCAAGCCATCTTGCGATCACACAAACACATTTCAATTATCAAATTCTCGACGCTTCTCAAGTCATAGACGCTACCCCACCAATACTGAGCATCAAGAATAGCGTTTTGGAAGGAGTAGAGAGAAACAATAGAAGCTTCAAGCATCGTGGGGCTTGCATTTATTTGTCTTCCTTTCTCTTGCTTTTACATTTTATTGCTCACATTTCTATTATTCGTTTAGTAGTCATTGTATACTTGATTTGCATTCATTTGTGAACCTTTGCTACTAACCCTCGCCTTTGGAAAGTGGTGGGGAACCGGAGAGAGAGGTGTACAACTATACTCACTGGAAAATAGTAAAAGGTTTATTACCTTATGCTACTTGCCCAAATTTTTCCCATCAAGATCTACTAAATTATCTTGGAAGTCCTTTTATAATCCAAGGACTGCAAAAAGCTTCAAATCCTTTAGGCTTAGGGCTAAAAATTAATCTAATACTTGACAGAAATAAAAATTTGTTTCAATAATAAACAATTGTGTCATTAATAAGTTGGGCTCAGACTTAAAATCTTCCTGTGTAATCTGATTTGATTAAGCCGCCATCCATCCTTGGAGAACAAACCTTGTAGAAGGAATACAAATGGAATGTATTGTCTACTTTTAATACCCTGATAATGTCTTGGCTCTTCAAATCTACAAAATATCAAAAAGCTCAGCCCTTCAAGAATAAAATATGGTCTCAGTCTCTATAATTCTAGAAAAGACTAATCATTAATAAGAAAGAACAAAGATAGGGATAAAAATTGATTAATAAACTCTCCAGGGCCCTAAAATAATAGTCTTTGCTTAAGTGCATTCAAGGCCACCCAACTTTCATTCTCTCAGCATCTAACAAGTGTACAAGAAAAACCACAAAGATCAAATTCTATCAATTAATGCTCTGTAATAAGACATGATCCACCACTTTAAAACCCTAAGACAAAGATTTAAATATTTGAAAAGTGGAAAAATAGTCACAGGCAGTGCGGGCTTTGGTATCAACAATCAAGATCAAGACCTTTCTCTCTTTTAAAATTCAGTTGTAGATCTCTTTTAAGGCTACTTGGGCTTTCCAACGACCTCCTTAGATAGGTGGCAGTTTGGCACAATGCCTTGATAATTAGATATCAAGAACTTTATCTTTAAGGATTCATGCCAACCACATGATCAAACTGAAATTGTCTGATCTTTACTTTATCTCTAACTTTGGCCCTTAACCTTCCTTGAACTAGCCTTGAACTTTGGTCAGACGATTTCCTCTTATCTCCAAGTTGCCAGATGATTTCACTAACTCTAGTCAAATCCAGAGATCACGCACAATCCATAGATTCTAATTTCATTAAATGACCGCGATCTTACTTCAGCAAACTCAACTTGACTTTGATCTTGACCCGAGCTCATTTGGAGACTTAGTGACTAAAGAAATCTCCAAGTCACTGAATACCTTTCGAGACTCATGGTTTATTATGAGACTTAGCACAAACCCTTGATTTTGATCTTGATTTATGGCTTAGATCCTTCCTTGGAAAACATGAATTGTCCTTGACCTAGCCACGCTTGAACCTGGGTCTATTTAGAGATCATGCGACAACTAAATCTCTAGATCGCTGAAGACTCTTCTTGACTTGAGTTAAATTTAGAGATTACATGCCAGTCGCTAGATCAAATTAGCATTGAAGGTCTATGCTTGATCAGTGAATCCTTCTGTACTTTCTCAAATCATCTGTTGATTACGCGACAACCCTTGATCATGATCTTGATCTATAGATCATGCTAAATATCAAGACTTTCTATGACATTAGCAAAATATTATGAGATTACGTGCCATCCACATGATCAACACTGCATCAAAAATTCAGATTTGATCTCGGCTAGCTTACCTTTAACTTTACTTGACTTGATCATAACCTTAGTTCATTTTGAGATTACACGACTGAAGAGAATGCCAAGTCGCAAGAAATTTTCTTAACCCCAGAGTCTATTCAGAGACTTAGCGCATCCACAAGATAAGAATCATACCAACGGTCTAAACCTTTCCATTATCAACTCAGCTCTTAACTTTATCTTGACGCAATTTCATCTGGAGATTGTGCAACTGAAGAGATCTCCAAATATCTGAATGTTTACCTTTACTCGGGTTAAATTTGGAGATTACACATAGACCACCAAATCTTTCTTGAATCAATGACCATGATCCTTCCTTGAAAACTCCACCTGAACTCTGACTTACCTCTCTTAACCATGATCAAATCTAGAGATTCAGCGACTGAAGGAAACTCAAAGTCGAGAAATTTTTTCCTAACTCAAGTTACATTATGAGATCATGCACCAACTCTACAATCATGTGAGATATAGAACTCGATCAATGACTTGTGCTGAATATTTGAATAAACCCGTACTTCATTTGACTTAACCTGACCTTTACTGTAGTTAAATTTGGATATTGGGAGATAAACACGATTTCTAGGTCACTAGATCATTTCTTAACCCTTGAGTTTGTTTTGAGACTTCACGCTAGCCATACGATGAAATTGTGATCAATGATGCGCACATAATCTCATAATCATTCTGTACTTTCTCATTTCATTTTGAGATCATGCACCATCCATAGGATCAATACAAGGACAAAACAAGATCAACGATCTATGGTAAGTCTCTTTGTCTTTTTGTACTTGACCATTCTATTGCCAGATCAAGTGCTATCCACAGGATTAGATCTGCATCGACAGATTGTGTTGAATCTCCCAAAGAAAGATCTGAATTGGACTTTATCTCATGACTTCACACCAATCGTTGGATTAAAACTACATCAATGACTTGTGCATAATCTCCAAGTGAATAGAGCATATTCCATTTTATCACGAGATCAAGAGATAAAGAGCCACACTAAGTCGTTGAAAGGGAAAGAATATTCCATCTTTTAAGCGACTACGAGATAAAGGCAGGGCAATAAAGTGCACATGACTTAAAAGGATTTTAAGTGGCTTGAAAAAGTAACATAAAATTAGAACATGTCTAGGAAAGGATTTAGGGTTTGCAACATATTCCAAGGTTTTTTTTTGCACAAAGACTTAGGGTATTTAAACCAGAGACCTAAAAAAATTGCAAAAACATGGAAATAAGACATGAAACATAGCAAAATTTGCAAGTGCTTACATCTTTTAAATGGATTATTTGATGTGGATGTACGCAAAAATAAGAGGGTGCCACGTGGAAGTCGAGGGTAAGTTGATTGGTCTATGCAAGAAAGATGAGATATTGGGTAAAAGAAATGTGTAATAAATGTTCCATATAGATATGATTTTCACTTGGAGGAAGAATGTGACAGATATGGGGAGTATTTTGAGACATTTTTCAAAATGGACAAGTATTTAAGATTAAGGGGAACATAATATTTGTAGTTCAAAGGTAGTTTGGATAAAATGATGAATATGGATAACAAAACAAATTGAGTTTAAGGAAGAGATTTTCAATTTGATGAGATGAAAAGGAAGGGAATGTAGATCATATTTTCTAGTTACAAAGAGGGATGACTCAAAAAATTAATGAGGGACAAATGTCTTCTATAGATAAAATTTGGGTTTCCTTATTTTAGATATATTAGTATCTTCTCTCATTCGAAAAGGGGGTTCCAGTTTTGAAGATTTTATCTTCAAGTTTGTACAGATTAGTTTTCTCTTAGTTGTAGGTTACAGTTAGAGTATGATGATTGTAATAATTTTGTTGTTATAAAAAATGGTAGACAAATTAGTTTAGATTAATTTATGTCATCATGGAGTTCTATCTAGTTTTGTGTACTTAGACCATTTGAATTGAATGTATCAAGTATTCTCAATTCATTCCTGCAGATGTCTTTATAGTTGTGTTGTTTCAACATTATTCGCTTTCAAGGAAAGGGTTAAATTGCTTTGTCTGAACACCAATGGTCTTAAGTGATTGTATTCATACCTATACAATTAAATATCAAGGATATTGGAGTTTGTCTTCACATTTGATGTGTGTTGTGTAATGCATGCTAATAGGTTTATTCTAAGGGAAGAGTTAAGTTGTGGAGAAAGTATTAGTATGCTTGAATAGTGAGTTGGATTTCATAAGTAGAACATTGTGATGATATAATTAGGTTTTTTGGTGCAAGGCTTCAACATATTTAAAGCTTATTGGTTAAAATTGTTGTTTATAAGAATTTTATTATGGATGTATATTTGACTCCGTAACTCGTGATAGAGTGATCATTGATAGAATTGGGAAATACTGAAATATAATTTTTCAATATTTTCTGTCTCAGTAAATTGCATTTTTGAAGGTCTTTGGGGTATTTCTAGACCTATATCCTCCAAGGAGGGCTCACCTTGGTGTGACCTCATAGTTTTTCCTTTAGAATTTTTGATTATCTTTCCAACAAAGTAAACAGATCACAAATCGGACCTAAGACTAGAAATTTATGCCTTCTCCAAGTAGGCCTAAATTTTGAAAGAATATCATAGTGTGTTTAAATCACTAGTGGGAGTTCCAAAACATTGTCAAGTCAAGAAATCTATTGATTTAATCCCAGGCACACCACTACCACATGAGCCAATATATAGGTTTGTTTTGGAAAATGATGAAATCAAGAGAGAAATTCAAGAGTTGATTCAGAAAGGACATATTTGTCTAAGTGCTTCACCCTGTGGAAGTCCAATTATCCTTGCTAAAAAGAAAGATGGGACATGGAGAATTTTTATTGATTATAGGGCATTGAATAAAATCAGCGTGAAAAATAGATATCCCATACCTCAAACTGATGATATGCTGGACCAAATTAGGGGCTAAGTTCTTTTCAAAAGTTGACTTGAAATCTGGATATCACCAAGTAGGCAAGTACCAATTGATCCAGTAGATGTGTGGAAGATTGCATTTAAATCTAAGGAAGGTTTGTTTGAATGGTTGGTTATGCCTTTTGGCCTAACCAATGCCCCAACAACATTTATGAGGTTGATGAATGATGTTCTTATACCATTCATTGATTCTTTTGTGGTTGTTTATTTGGATGACATACTCATCTTTAGAAAGAATTGGTTTGAGCATTTTCAACATGTTGAACAAGTGCTTTCATCTCTGCAAAAACACAAACTTTATGCCAAAATTGAGAAGTGCTCTTTTGGTATGCAGAGTATTCAATACTTAGGGTATATCATTAATACTGAGGGTGTTCATGTTGATCTAGTAAAGATTCAAATAATCAAAGATTGGCCATCTCCTAAGACTTTCACAGAGCTTCACAGCTTCTTGGGCTTAGCCAACTTCTATCACAGATTTGTTTTTGTTTTCTCACATATATCATGACCTCTCATTCAATAACTAAGGGGTGGAACAAAAGAAACATTTCAGTGGACAAAGGAAAAGCAACAAGCATTTGAAGAGTTAAAGAAAATATTATGTTCAACACCAGTACTGGTCCTCCCAGATCTGCATCAATCATTCAAGATAGAAATTGATGCATCTGGTTATGCTCTTGGTGCAGTACTCATGCAACATGGGCATCCTATTTCCTATCACAGTGAAATTTTTTAAGATACAGTACATAGGTACCCCACCTATGACAAGGAGTTGTATGCTATTGTTCGGGCTTGCAAACAATGGAAACATTATATAATGTGAAAGGAAACTATTATACATGTAGATCATAAACCTCTTGAATTCTTGCAAATACAAGGGAAGTTGTAGAATGATAGACATCAAAGGTGGTCAGCTTATCTAAAACAATTTCACCTCAACATTCATCATAAAAATGAAGCAGTCACAAAGTGACAGATTGTTTGAGTATGCTTCCAATTGCAAGTTTGAAAATAGTGTTGGATTCATGTGGTCATCAATCATCCACATGGGAACAACTATATGGTATTGACCCTGATTTTGCCAACATCTATAGTAATTTGGTAGAAGGAAAGTGTGTCTCTAATTTTAACTTGTAGGATGGGTTGATCTTCCATGTTGGTCATATATGTGTACCCACTGAGGAATGAAAGAAAATGACATGGGGAGCTCACTACAACCATGTTGCAGGACATTTTGGTATTGGTAAGACTACTGTTATCCTTCAAAATTATTTCTATTGGCCAAAAATGAAGTAGGATATAATTTCATATATACAAGATTGTGCAGCCTGTGCAATTGCAAAGCCAAAAAATTGTAAGATGGGTCTATACTTACCACTACACATTCTTAATAAGCCATGATAGTCTATTTTAATGGATTTTATGTCTGGGCTTCCAACTACTAAGAGGGGGCATGATTGGGTATATGTTGTGGTCGATAGGTTTTCTAAAATGGCTATCATGGTAGCATGTAAAAAGATGATTGCTGGAGAAGAGACTGCCAAGTTATTTTTTGAACATATTTGGGCTCATTTTGGTTTTCCCAAAATCATTATTTTTGATAGGGATAGCAGGTTCATCAACAAATTTTGGTCTACACTATGGGCTAAAATGGACAAAAAGTTGACAAAGTCCACAACATTCCATCCTCAAACAGATGGACAAACATAAGTGGTGAATCAAATGATCATTCATATCTTATGGATGTATCATTCAAAACATCCTTGCACATGGGATGAAAGCTTACCCTACGTGCAACACAACTACAACTGTGCACTCCATAGTACTATAGGGCCTAGTCCATTTGAGTTTTGTCTTGGGTATCAGCCATTGGCACCTATGGATGTAGCACTGCCAGTTTTGCAATCTGGTAGTCTATTGAATGTTGACAAGGAGGTAGATAAAGCATAAAAAATCATTGATAACATTAGAAAGTTTATGAGATTTTGGAGCAGAGTAATCAGAAGTATAAGGAAAGGCATGATAAACATAGAACTCCTCATCACTTTTTAGATTGGTGACAAGGTATGGTTACATCTTCAGAAATAGCACCTTCACAGACCAAACATGAAGCTTCATCCTCTTCATTATGGCTCGTATACTATTGTGAAGCAAGTTGGTGAGAATTCTTTTGAACTTAATTTGCCATCCTTTTTGGGCGTGCATCTAGTTTTCAATGTGGAATTGTTGAGACCCTATTTTACTCCTTTGTTGGACATTTCCCAAGCCATTGAACACATTAAAGCTTCAAAATTATATACTAGTGTTCCAGTCTAGTGTGGCCATGTTACTGAAGTCATTTTAAAGACTTTGAGAAATCAGAACATTCCTCTTTATCGGGTGGTTTGAGCTGGTCAACATCCTCATCAAGGAAAGTGGTTAACTAAGGAACAAATTTAAGAAAAATTTCCTCATGTGTTGTAGTAGATCAGTGTAATGGGGCCCATTTCTTCTCAAGGGAGAGGAATGATCAGGATGAAATTGGGAAATACTGAAATATAATTTTGTAGTATTTTCTATGTCTCAGTAAACTACATTTTTGAAGGTCTTCAAGGAATTTATGGGCCCATCTCTTCCTAGTTTTGGCTTTATAATTTTTTATTATCTTTACAACGAAGTAAACGGTTCACAAATCAGACCTAGGACTAGAAAGTTATGCCTTCTCCAAGTAGGCCTAAATTTTTATATGGTTTTTTGAAATTTTTGGTAGTTTTAATAAGTTTATTTGTAATAAACATTATGAGGACTCTTAATTTCATTTTCAAGGTATTACAGTGACCCTTGGGATCCATCATATTTGTATAAAATCTAATTTTGAATAGAATGGATTACTTTTTGGCTTGCAATTATGTTTTTAGTTTTCTGGGTTTTATATTGAACTTAACAATACCACAGGTATCACACTAGGTATTGTAATTTGATTCATAATTCAGATCATAGAGGCACTGGTCTATGTGAATATGAAGTATTTTTAGGATCAATCTCAAATCATATTAGATTGTTTTAATTTTACGTTGATTAGTGTAGGACTAGTCTGATCTAGTTCTCAACGTACTTAATGCAAGTGGGATTTTGCATAAGATTGGTAGAGTTTTAATTACTCATTACTTATACGTCTGAGAACTATCCACATTTGTGTATCTGCAAGGTGTTGTATGTCAAAAGGTTTATGTATGTGTAGATTAGGATTACATTCTGGAGTGATGTGGAGCTCGAAGTGAAGAAGGCGTGCATGCCTTATTAATGTTGGCTTTTCCTGTCCTTAATTTGTAGATGACACAGAGTTTGTGAGTTAGGTGAATATCCTTAATTATAATTCCCATATTACCTTTTAGGATTGAGGGTTTCAATAAAAAGAACCGACAGACTCTAAGGTATATAAGGTTAAATCATTCTGAAAACTAGATTATTGGTGATAGGAATCAAGGTGTTTGGACTAGAGGTAGACTTGATAGAAATAGAGATGAAATTTGTTTGATTTATAAGATTGAACCTAAGAATGTTGTTGAAGTATGTAAAGATTAAAGCTGGGTTAAAGACAAGGAGAAGAATTGGAATAGATTGAAAAGAACAAAACATGGATCCTAGTTCCCAAACCTAAGGACAATAATGTGATCAGAACTAAATGGGTATTAAGAAAAAAATTGAATGAAGATGGTGAAGTGGTTCGGAATAAGACCATACTAGTTTGTAAAGGTTACTCACAAATGAAAGCTATTGATTTTGAGGAGACCTTTGCTCCTGTTTCTAGAAATAAATTTTTTAGAATATTTCTTACATATGCTACTTACAAAGATTTCAAGGTGTATAATATGAATGTTGAATCTCTATTTATGAATGGAGAGTTGGAAGAGGAAGTTTATGTCGAGAAGCCTAATATATTTCCTATTAATAATTAGAGTGATATGGTTTTCTAATTGAAGAAAGAATAGTATGGATTAAAACAAGCCCCTAAAGCCCGATGTGCAAGATTTGATAAGTATCTTTTAAAGCTTGGATTTAATAAAGGTACTGTTGATAGTAACTTGTACTTCAAAATTGATCATGATTATATTTTGATCAAGTTGAAGTCTATGTGGATGATATCATTTTTTGGCGGTAACGAAAAGTCAAGTAAAGAGTTTGCTAATATAATTTAAAATGAGTTTGAGATGTCTATGATTGGTGAGATAAAATTATTTCTTGGTATGAAAATTACACAATTAGATAAAGGTATTTTCATATATCATTCCAAGTATGTGAAAGAATTGTTGAAAAAGTTCAGTATGAAACATTCAAAACCAGTTTGTACTCCTATGGTTACCAGTTGCAAGTTGACTAAAGATGATGATGCTCGTAATCAAAATCAAACAATATACATATCTATGATTGGTGGATTATTTCACTTAACACATACCAAACCTAATATTATGAATTCAAACAACATTATTGTTAGATTTCAAGAAGACATGAAAGATTCTCATGTTGTGGTAGTGAAACAAATATTCAGATACCTAAAAGGAATAGTTGACTATGGTTTGTGGTATCATAAGGATAATGATTTTACATTGAGTGCTTTTACTGACGCGAATTGGGAAATTTATGTGAATGATGCAGAGAGTACAAGTGGAGGTGCATTCTTCTTGGGTTAGAGGTTAGTTTCATGGTCAAGTAAAAGAAAAATTATATGTCACAATCTACTATTGAGGCTGAGGATGTTGTTGTTGTTGTTAAGTGTACGTAAGTGGTATGGATGAAGAAAATGCTGAAAGATACAGAGTAAGTGTTGATGATCCTATTGCTATATATTGTGCTATCAATATTTCAAATAATCATGTCTTACACTCAAAGATAAATCATACATATATCAAGTATCATTTCTTGAGAGATAAGGTTAGCAGAAAAGAAGTCAGATTCAAATATGTTTTTACTAAAGAGAAGATTGCAGATATTTTCATGAAGCCCTTGCCAAAGGATACTTCTGAGTATCTTTGAGTTAAGCTTGGGGTGATTTCCCCTCCTGATAAGAGCTAGAGATGCATTAATGTGCATCAGCCTAGTGCTTCTACAAAGATTATTATTGATCTGGATTTATGTTTTGGTGGCTACAACTCAGGAAGAGTAGTTAGTCTTAGGAGGTTTGTTATTCAATTATTTTTGACTTAGTGCATATATGTTCCTTTTTCATTGATTTCAAAGGGGGAGAGATAGCCATGTGAAAAAAAGTGCAAGACTAAGGGGAGAGATTGGTCTCTGGTGTAGAAGAATTGTTAGAGAGACTTTGAAAGATAATATTTTGGATACTGTTGGTAGTAATGTTGATATTTTTTCTTTGTGAATTCATCATTTTTCACATCATTATTATAAGTGTGATTGCCTTTGCAAAAAAATATTGACTTGTCGATGCCCTATACAACCACTAGACTTATAGTATCCATAGGAGGTAGTTAGTCCCTTGTCACGAATCCTGAGGGGAGCGTTGACCATTTTCCAACAATATTCCCCTTAGTGTTACTCGAGGAGATTAAAACCTATGACCAAGCTCTAATACCACTTGTTACAAGTTTGATTGTCATTGCACCAAAATATCAACTTGTCAGTGCCTGATACAACCGCTAGACTTATAGAATCCACAGGAGGTAGTTAGTCCCTTGTCATGAATCCCAAGGGGAGTGCTGACCATTTTGCCAACAATCATATGTTTCCATCAATGCCAAAGGAGGAGATTGTTTGAAGATTATTGGAATATCATGCATATATGTGCTAACATTGATTTTTGTCACTGATGTCAACATATTTGTACTGTTTGTGACAGTTTTCTTAGTATGTTTAGTGGGAAGTTTTTTTTGGTATGGCTATTGTATTGAAGAATATATTTTGTGAACATAAAAATGGTTTTAGGGATGTTTGTAGTTGACTTATGTCAATTTACAAAGGTTCACATAGTGATTTGAGTGAGTTATGGATGATTGATCAGAGACTGGTATTTTGGACGTTTGGGAAGAGACAATGTTTCGGTGTTTGGATCAGTGTGGTTCAGTTATGCAATATTTCTGGTTGCTAACCTAGTGGTGAGTTTAGAATATGGATGTGTGTCCTCAGCTCAAGTGGTTCATGATTTGGATGCTGGAAAGCTATTCTTCTTAAGTGACCTAGGTTACTAATTAGTGTTCCTGTTGAACAGTGCATCGATAATGGTGAATTCTAAGATAGAGTTGTTTTGGTTTTTTCTATGGCATTTCACATTGCTTTTTGATGTTTCTAGATCATGTCCTATTAATTTTTCTAGATTGTATTGAGTTATGTGATTCAATTTGGTGATTTTCTTGTGGCATATTGGTGTTCATATTGTTCTTGGCCGACATGGTGGTGTAGCGTGTTGCGATGGATCAAGGCATAATCTATGGAGCTGGAGCATGTTCTAGGATGAATATTTGGATCCTTACTATGTCTTTTTTGACATGTTATGGATTTCATTGATGATTGTATTAAATTTTATTAAATATTTTTAATTTAGGTCCTTGGATGACCTTAAGAAACAAGTTGATGAATTGTATAAATATAATGATCTTTCAATCTTGGATGTATGCAAAGGGAGAAGATCATGTATGCATGTGGATGAGAGATTGTGCAAAGAGGTATGAGTGGAATCTACAATTGAGGAAAAGATATGATGTATTATTATCAGTCAGTCCATGATTAGTAGATTGTAGTCTATAGTGGATTATTGTCCATCTACCTTTGGTAAAGCAGCGAGCCTTCCTTTGGGTTGTAGCCATTGTTGTATTTGAGCAGTGAGCTCTAGGAAGTGTACTTGAATACATGTGCATTCCCCTTGTAATGATCCTAATAGGGTAAAGTTCTTTTAACATATTATATCATCTTGTAGGTTTGATTCCCACCGCGGCTTTTCCCTTAACTAGGTTTCCACGTTAAAAATCTTGGTGTTATGTGTTAATTAATGTGTTGTGATGTTGCTTTAATGTTCATCATCCAGATTTGAGATTTAAAGTTTAAAATTTGATTGAAGTTTTAAGTTTTGGGATACAACTGATTCACCCCTCCCCTCTTAGTTGTGTGTGTTTCCTTGTTTCTAACACCAACAAGTGGTATTAGAGCAGTGGGATCCTTGTAAGAGGTTTAACAAACTAAGGTAAATATTGGTAGGAAATACTTGTAGTAATGACACAAGAAAGTTCTTCAGTTGAAAAAAACACCTTTACTTGGGTTGGAACCTTCAAATTTAGAAGGAAATTGAGGTAGCCATATTGAAATTTTGACTAAGGCAAGAAATGACACCCCTGAGAAATGTTTGGTATGGCCTAGTTTAAGAACCAATAAGTTGGCACCTGGTACACTCTATGAGTAATGCCTTTTTAATCTTGTTGAATTTCTATCATTAAGTGAATTTACCCATTTGTGTCCCCCTATAGTCAGTTTTGACTTATTTTTTAAGTGCTTGTTTTGAGGGATTTACACATAATTGCATTCTGCACATGTTCAAGAAAATCTAAATGGCATAGCTTAGAAGATTTTATTTCATGTCTATTTGATCATCATGAAAAACATGTCATTTACCTGTATTGTATTCATGAAAGACAAGCCCCGTGTCTAGTTTTAGACCCTAGTCAATTCATTTGACCTATTTGCCAAGCCAATTCCAAAACAATTTATTCACATTTTGTGTGTGTATAGTGTTGCACCTATCAAGTACCCATTTTCATGAAGCGATATTTCACAACCTGATGACTATAAAGAGGTTCTATTTATTTCCTCATACTCTCTGTATCTCAAAGTACCTATGTGCAAATTTTTAGGCTCTCAGGACTCCATCTGATTTTTTTACTAACCCCATATAAAATGCAATTTACAGGGGTTTGACAAGGTCATGTTGCAAATAAAATGAAACAAAAAAATTTGGTAATTAATATCTCTCACCTTATGTATCAACAAGATAAACCCTTTTGCAGGGTGATTCTAGGTATACCAAACTATGTGTATGCCAGTTGCCAAGATTCTGCAACAGTTTTTGGTCAATTTTTAAGGGTAGTTATGAAGGTCACTTACTCAGTTTGGGAACTTTTCAGAATGGTGTAATTTCAAAATTTCAGTGAGCTCTAACTTCATCTTTTCAATCCAAGTGCACATGGAAGTGATTCAGTGCAGTCTCAGGGTTTAGTTGTTCAAAAATTATTATTTTTAGCCGAGCCTGTTTGGGGGCCCAACTTCCCTCATCAAATTGTAGCTCTCTCAAAATGAATATTAATATTTTTATTATTTAAATCATTTTGGTTAAAATAAATATCAGTATATAAGGAATGAAGGCGGCATAGGTTGTCAAAGTTAAAGTAAAACTGATCATATTGATGATGTGCAAATGATTACCCAACATATGAAAATGGTGGAATTCAAGGTTATTATTTTAAATCATTTTCCAAAAGTGGTTTAAAAATCCAAGAAAGGAGGTTAGAATTTTGTTTAAATCATTTCAGGAAAAATGATTTTACCTATGCAAAACAAGGGCGAGGGTTGATTTGTAAAGAAATAAATCAATTATAAAATGTTTTAAAAATATTCAAATTCCCTGTGGGCCCCTCAAATTTATGCAAAGAATATATGTTTATTACAATAAATTTTCAACCCCACATATGCGCTGATTGTTTTTAAAAAGAGGCAAAATAGGAGCAGAGATGCGGAGTCACCCTGCACTTCCCTCCGCTCAAGAAAAGGGGAAAATGGGGTTTACCCCATAAAAAATCAGGGAATGTAAGAGAACTATTAGCCCCGTTTGGTTGTAGGAATTGACCTGGAATTGACATAAACTAATTCTAAATTTGTCAAATCCTCAGTTTTGCAGTGAAAAACAAAATTGGAAGAGGGAGATGTATATCCTCATTTTGACCCCAAATTAGCATATACATCTTCCACTTAAATAGGTGGAATTGGAATTTGAGGGCCAAATTCCTATTTTTCAATCCTCATTTTGAAACCATTTTGGGTCCGTGTGAAAATAAACTTAACATTTAAAGTCTGCATGCAAAAAAATTTAAAATATTCCCATCATTTTCCCCAACCTTTGGAAAGCATTTGTGCGGGCGATGAACAACAGGTTGTGGGTTTCCTTTTCTGTTGTATTGCATTTGAATGGCTGTGGGTTTCCTACCTGGAACGGTTGATCTATTTTGTTGAGTTGGAATGGCTATGGGTTTCCTGGCTGGAACAATTGTGATGTTGTGTTGTATTGGAGCAGTTGTGGGTTTCTTAGCTAGAGAAATTTTTTTGTTGTGTTGTGTTGGGTTTGCACAATGAAGGGATGAGTATGATCTCTGTTCTTTTTCCTCCATTTATTTCTTTCTTTGCTATGGTTGGTGCTATGGTCAACCTTAGACTTGGACTTTGCAAAAGAAAATTTATTTCTCCTCCATTCGTTGCTTTCTCTGCTATGATTTATGCTATGTTCAAGCTTAGAATTGGAATTTGCAAAATAAAATTAGGGTTCTACAAAAGAAAATTAGGGTTCTACAAAATTCATATGAAAATGCCTCCTAAGCTGGTAAAAAGGGGAATGTTAATGATATTTGACTTGGTCCTCGCATGTTTGGAAGAATGGATTCATTGTCTATGGAAACATAAATATTTGTAATGTCACATAGATGACGCTCTAAGTTTGTCAGGTCTGAATTTGAGTTCAAGAACTCAACATCAGGTCTGACACAAGATTCAAGCACTTCCAAATTTACCAGCACCCCCTAATTATCGATTATGTAAAGTATTAGTTATCATGGTACTGAAATTTAATCAAAGACACAAAATTTCTTTAGGCCCAATCATGTTAAAAAAAGTGTGTTTTTAAAACTTCCAAAGTCCATGTGATATCGAGCCTTTTGGGAACAATAGAACTAAAGAAATTGCCAAGTTTCTATATTTCCTATTTGTGTGACATGTCAACATAAAGTGTATATGGATGATTTGAATAAGTAATGATATAAGATATGGAGTGCAACCACTACCCTACATTTGTGAGGAAATATCAAACTCTCAACATATTTTAATAGGGGGCCTCCATTTGGTGACTTAGGGACATAGGAGTATCCTCTCAATGTGGCCTTATCTTTAAGTTAATGGAATCATCCGTCCCCAACCATTGAAATTTTTTTTGTGTTCATTTAAATTGATGAATTAACAATAAACCTACCATTAGATTACACACACAGTTACTGAACTATGAAGACGCTCGACATAAATATGAAAGGGAATTTAATAGAATTTGAGATCTAATATATTATCAGTATGTCAAAACTTTTAGAATTCTCAAACTAAGTTATTGGGTGTGATAGTTCTTGCTTTGTTTGATCCCTTAATAACATAGGAAGATCTTTGGATGATACACTCCATGAATCAATGAAAGAGTAATTGAAAGTACATCAGTGCAATAAATTTCTAAAATATCAAGAGCTTGTCATCATAGGATCGATTGTTATAGATACAACAACAAAACTGTTCCAACTAGGCATTTATCCCCTTTTTACAATTGCCTGACCCAAGGAAAATAGATTTGTTAGTTTCATATCTGGTGTTCATTAGGTTTAGCATTTGTAAATCATAATCATTTGTTCTACCAGAGCTGACTTTGAGATTACTGTAGACACCCTAAATTGGTCAACCAAAATTAACATGGTCAACCAAAGTCAAAAGGGGTCAAACCAAATCAACATCTTGGATTAAATAACAAAGCCATTAATTAATTAAATTTAAGCCAAAAGGGATTAATTAAACTATGTAATTGATTAAATCAATTAGTTATATAGTTCAATTAAATAAATCAAATGCAACCCATAAAATCCCCTTACAATTTTGAATTAATTAAATTGGTGGAATTAATTAAATCCTAATTACTTTCAACAAAGGGGAGAAAGAATCAAATAACCAATGAAAAGAAAGGATTGATAGAACATGGATAACTCACAACTTTTCAATCTTCACCACTCATTTAGGCTTTTCTAACCTCACCACTCATTTTGTCACCTTGTCCCCCTATTTGAAACCCATCACTCAACCTTGACCTCGACCCTAATTTGACCTTGATTAATCAAAATCACCCCCTACCCTTGGGAATTCCTATAAATAGGAGGATTTTCTTAGTGTAAGCTTACCAATTCACATTTAGAGTAAGAATCCACATTTAATTGCTAGAAAATATAAAAATGGATGATATATATATATATATATTGTATAAATGTATGGGAATAAATATTAATGATGGTGTGGTGTAATTGGATAGATGGGGAAGTTAAGTTTCTTCTTTTAGCCCCAAATTCACAAAGGAAAGATCCAAGTTGATTAACCACAAGCAATGGTTAATGCACAAAATTCGATTGGAAATAGGAAGAAAGAGGAAAATCTTTCAATCCTGTTTTGAGATGAAGAGTGTGTAATAGATTTGAATTGATTAAAACCTTAATTGAAATGAATTGAAGACAAATACTAACCTCAAAGTATAGAAGATCTAGAAATTGTTGTTTTCTGGTGTATGTATTGAGTTTCAAGAAATTCTGCAACTGGATCTAGAACATAAACATAGAGACGAAGAAAACCCAGAAATATTTTTCTTTTCTGAGTCAGGTCAACCTTGAACCAAATATAGGGGCACAATTTCACCCCTTTATGTCAACCTTAACCTGCACTACTCTGACGAAATTTTTGTTCATGAATCCCTAAAGTAGGCCGAAAAGGGTATCTAAATATGCTCTATAATTTGTTGTCCCGTACTCTTACTTGAAAGAAAAATGGTTTTTTTTGTTGTGGGGGAGGGGTTTGCCTTAGTCAAACCCTAGTTTTTGAATTAACCTTATAATAGAATTGAAATTGCAGAGATAAACAAAGTAAATGAACAAATTCACCTTGCTTGTATAGAAACCCTTGTAGCAGATTCAAATCCTTGGATCCACAAGTATTGATGCACCAAATAAATGTAGAATGTAGGATGTAGGATGTGTCAAATCAATTTCCTTAGATCTTCAACAACAATCTTGAATGGATCTTGGAATAGGAAGAAGCTTGCATGGATGAGGATGGAGAAATCTTCAACAAGAGTGCTCCATAGAGTTTGAATCCTTCAATGACTACTAATGGATCTCCTTGATGAATTTTATTCTTGAAGGCTTGAGTGATTGAATGTGTAGATGATTGCTTCAATAGATTATGCATGGATGATCATGTTCCTTCATGTGTATGTCTTAGAGAAAATGAGAGGAGAAAGCTTCCTAATATACAAGTCTAGATTACAAACTTCTAGAGAGGCTGACATAGGAGAATTAAATTCCAATTAGGCCTATACCCCTAGAAGTGGACATATATTAAATATATTTTAAGAGTCATTACCTCGAAGACTGAAACAACCGACCCAGAAGTGGGAATTGACTCTTTCCAAACCCTGACATCCGAAAACTTTAGAAACTTGAAATTTGGACCCTGGGTCAGGGTTGAGGTCAACCTTGACCTAGGTTAGGGTTGAGGCCAACATTGATCTAGGTCAGGGTTGAGATCAACCTTGAACCAGAAGGTTGACCTTGACCCTGAGGTCAAGAACCTCAAATTCTCAGAGTAGGATGCCAGAAAAAGGTAGGAGAGAAGTGGATATTAGGGCAGACCATGGGGTAAAGATAGATCCAAGTCAAAGACCCATTCAAGGCACTTGAAATGACCCCAAACCACTTACTCAGAGGGATAAACCAGTCCTAAATGGAAGTGCTTCCATTTTTTGCATATTGAATTGAGCATTTAGCATTGAAGCATTCTTGAGTAGTATCATTATAATGGAAAAATCATCCATGTTTAGATATATTTTGAGCATAGAATAGGGAATTTCATCTTAATTTTTAGACATTTGCATCTTAGATTCATATTTTCATCATTATTAGCACAATTCTAATTCTATGGGTTATCACTTTAGGAAGCTTTGCAGTTGAGAGCATTCGTTTAGTCCTTATAGCTAGAGATCCATGAGACCTTTCAAATTTGATTGAAAAAGTATGTTAAACTAATGTTTCATGCATGTTTGTGAATTTTAAGTTTACGAACTACATTTGGCACCCACCTTGGGGCTCAAGCCTCATATTCTAACATCAATTTCAAATATTTTACATTGCAAATTCTTTGAAATCACTAGAAACTTGTACCTGGTATAAAGAAGCTCGCACCTAGTACAAAAACTCTCATACTTGGTACTAAGTGTCTCACACTTGATCTTTGAAAGCTAGCATCTAAAAAGTTAAAGATCTCACATAGTATAAAGAAGCTTGCACCTAGTCTGTAACAAGTCATACCTAGTCTGTAACAACTCACACCTAGTCTGTATAAGCTCACATTTGGTCCAAAGAAGCTCGTACCTAGTCCAAAGAAGTTTACATTTGGTTTTGTATGTTAACCAAGCTCTATTTGAGGGTTATGTTGTGCATTTTCATGAATCCTTTCATTTAGTGAAGTTTGCATGACATTTAGGAAGGTTTTCATATCATTTAGGTAAGTATGAATCTCATTTAATTAAAGTTTGCATCTCATTTAGGGAAATTTGCATGTCCTTTAGGGAACTTTGCATAGCATTTAAAGAAAATTGCATATAATTTGGAAAAAAGTGCATCTCATTTAGTGAAATTTTCATATCATTTAGAAAATTTTGCATATCATTTAGGAGATTCTACATAAGAATTTGATAAATCTTGAGTTGCATTTGGTCTGTTCTGAGTTGCATTCGGTCTATTCTGAGTTGCATTTGGTCTGTTCTGAGTTGCATTTAGTCTGTTGCAAGTTGCATTTGGTCTGTTCTAAGTTGCATTCGGTCTATTTTGAGTTGCATTTGGTCTATCCTAAGTTTTATTTGGTCTATTCTAAGTTGCATCTGATCTGTTCTAAGTTGCATTCAGTCTGTTCTGAGTTGCATTAGATTTGTTCTGCATTGCATTTGGTTAATGATAAGAAATATCAAATTAAAATTGTATAAGTGATAAATTTGATAATTAATTGATGTTTTTGGTCAATTGTAGATGACTTAAGGTATAAATTCAATAAGAACATGGAAATTGATATACAAATCACCCAATTATTATCAAGAGAAAGAGGCAAAAAGGCTATACAAAGATGCAAAGCGAATACAATTAGCAATTGAAGTCAAAACTTTGGAAGAAAGAATTCAAGCATGAAATAGGAGCTCAAACAATTGCCACTAGGTGAGTAGACAAAAATAAAAATAAACAAAATCATAAATGCGCTTAGCCTTTGCTAACATCAAAATGGGGTATTCCTAAATCCTTATGTATTTGGTTTAAATCATGGCAATTTCATTCACACATCTAGCTTAAGGTAAAAGAGGAAATTGAAATCTTGAGTGAAGCATTTGGGATATGCTCTTCACCTTTTGGTGAATCAAACTCCTTGACATGCTAAATTTTGGATAGAAAGGAGATAAGTATTGAACCAAAAACCTAATTAAGCCTCCTTGTTATGGATAAAAAGTGTTAGGTATATTCTCTTCAACCTTTGGGTGAATAAAAAAGCCAAAAACACTCTAATCCCACTAGATTAAGAGGTTTGTAATAAAAAATTTTAATCATATTTGGAAGTGAATAAGTAGTAGGGATATTCTCTTCACCCTTTGGGTGAATCAAAATCCTAAACGTACCTATTCATTTCATTTCTTGCTTTCTATATACTTGCTAGATCTTTAGTGGGGTTGCCTCCTGATATTTGCCTTATTGAGGACAGTGAAAGGGAATGAGCGAAGTGGGATATAACCATTTTAGCCATGGTAATCCAACCCACTATAAAATAAAATACATTCATCCTTAATAGGGTGAGTGATGGAAAGACTTGAGAACCACACCTCCTCTAATAGTCCTTCGAGATTGTGCCAAATCATATTTTTATGCGTGTGGGAGGCCTCTATAATGGGGGATAAAATCAAATATTTTTGAATGAAATCTTGATTAAAACCTAGTTAAGTAGAAAGTATACCTTTTTAAACCTTGTTGAGCCAAATTGACCATAGGTAGCTTGACTGAATTATTTTCTTATGGAGACCTTGTCAAAAACATTTGAGAATATACACTTTTATAGATTTTTGAATGAAATCTTGATTAAAACCTAGTTAAGTAGAAAGTATACCTTTTTAAACCTTGTTGAGCCAAATTGACCATAGGTAGCTTGACTGGATTATTTTCTTGTGGAGACCTTGTCAAAAACATTTGAGAATATACACTTTTATAGCTTTTTAGAAGTTAGAAAACATGTGTATTTATGGTTTCTATGTTTGATGATACATGATCTTGAAAAAAATAAAACATCCATTCGAAAGATCCAAAGTTTATACAAATCATTATTCTTCTCAATTGTATACTTCTTCAACAAATCTTCACAATTCCTTTTCATATCGGTTTGGATAAAATTTCATCATATAAAATTATCTTTACAAGAAGATGAAACTTTGCATAGGGAAGAGACCACACCTCCTCAACCACCTAGACAAGAAAATCAAGATAATCACATCCTGATTGAAATTAAATGGTCTAGATACCCTAATCATGATAACAAAGAAGAGGAGAATCTTATTGCAACTACCGCAAAGAATATTCAATCTTTGCAATAAAAAATATAAGACCTAAAGAAAGGAATTGATACACCATTCAAAGAAGACTCAATAAGATAAATGTTTCCTTTTCTCTTTAATAATGATCTAAACATGTCTCCCTTTTCTTTAAACAAAGAGGAATCTAAGCATGAAAAAACCATCTTTGATCAAGAACAACTTTATGACCATTCTATCTTTGATCAAGAGAATAAAGAGGAAGTTACATCAGATTATTTTGAGAGTCTTGTCTATCAATCATATGAAAACATCAAATTAGATCATCATGATCTTGAATCCAATACCTCTTTGGAAAATACACATGAATTTAAATGTCCATTGGATAGATCATTTACTCCTTTGGGACAATCTTATGAATCATCTTTTGAAGAACTCCTTGAAAACTGTTAGAATTCAAAGCATTCATAAGCCAAGATCACCTACAACAAAATACCTGTCACAAAGGCAAAAAATGGAGACAAAACTTACATAGATCTAAAAGATGAAAATATTCATTCAGAGAGAGAAATGAGGGAATTAAAAAAGAATTGATAATTACAAAGTGATCAATCCTACTAAAGAAGATCAAAACCCTAAGAAGGGTGGAGAAACCTATGTTGCATGAATAATTTATAAAATAATTAATTGTTGCATGCCTAAAGTTTTGTTTAAGTGAACTAGAGATAAAAAGGTGACTTAATAATTAAATCAACAATGATTTAATTAATAAGTGAAAATGTGACTTAATAATTAAATCAATAATGATTTAATTAATAAGTGAAAATACCTTTTTACTCTAACACCCCCCCTTAAGATAAACTTAGGGAGAAGCTAAAAACCTAGAAACAACTACTGAAAGCAGGAAATGGGTCCCGAAAAAAAGGCCTAATCAGGTACCCAAGAAAAAAAAATCTCTTTAAAGAGGAGAAATAGAGAAAACCACATGGGAAAAACTCTACTCCAAAAAGAGATGAAGCCTAGAAAAGGACTGAAGAAGCCTCCAAACTAGAGAATGTCCGAGAAAATAGGAACAAAGATCAGATATAGAAGACTGTAATCTACATGAGTTCCCTAAAATGACACTTCTCAAATTAGGATGGAAAACAAGGCAGACATTAGAACTCAAAGATACAGATGGAAAAAATATCAAAGTCTGAAGAGCTGATCAAAAGAAGAACATGTAGAACACCTCTGAAGCATGAATTTGTAAACACTGTCAAACAACTATTGTAATATGTATGAATGTACTCAAATGAAACTACTCAAATCAGGATGAAAAACAAGGAGAACATAAAAACTTGAAGATACAGAAGACAAAAAATACCAATTTCGAAGCCTCCAAAATAGGAATGAAAGAAGAGTGTCCATATGGTAAATGGCCAATCTCACCGAAATGCAAAGGTACGAGCCACTGCATCCACCTAGTATATAGGAACAAACATTGAATACAAAGAATAACTTCATCTAACCAAGGAAGCATATATAACCAACAAGAAATACCCCCCATAATTCTGATCAAAGAGAGGCATGACAAATACATTGAGTTAGATTGCCAAGAAATATTGCATGATGAAGAACATATAAGCACAAAATAAAGTATGATGTCGAGGATGATCAGTTTCTTGACACACATGAGGCTAATGTCATGGAAGGAACACTCACGTGAAAAATGTACATCAACCCCCAATGGAACTTTATAATATAGTGCAAGTACAATTGGGCACAAAATGTGCAGAACCCCAAACATGCATGATGAGACTTTATCTCAATGTGTTTGTAAAAAAGAAATGCTACAGAAAAAAGATGTATACAATATCCAAGAATGACTGAAAGCTATAGAAACATATGTAACAACTAACAAGGAGCCATCCCATGCACATAAAATAATCCCAGGACCTGAAACATCCAAGATATCTACCAAAATATAAAAATGTGAAAAACTAAATAAAATATACCTGGAGTAGGTTCTGGTAATGAGACCCATACAAGAAGGAGAACAAAATCAGCTTTTTGATGTCGTGCGGAAGTAAAAAAATGGAGTCCAAAGGAGCAAGATATGGCGAATAGAGTGCAAAATGGAACCCTAACTTTGAATGAAAAAAATCATGCAAGACAAAAAAATTAGAAAACCAAACCTAGAAAATCAGGTCGGTCTCGAAACCAGCTTTCTGGCGATATGTCGTTTGACGAAAAACATCTCCGTTTTCTCAAGATATGAGCAAAAAATTGACAAGAGGTAAAGAAATAGAAAGAACCCCAAGAACCTCTGCTTAATATAGTGAAGCCCTACTAAAATATTGATTTCCTCCAAACTTGTGTGCCTCCAAATTTTTGGCCAAATTTGGCAGAAAAAAAAAGTTAAAAAAATAAAATAAAAAAACAAGTAAAAAAAAGAAATTGTTTTTTTTGAGAAAAACAATAAAATAATTTAATGCATATTTTTTATTTTAAAAAAATGTTAAAAAATCCCGTGGGGCTGGCAGCCTTGGGCCAGCGCGGCTCCCTTGAGGCCTGTGGTCTTGGGGCCTGCGCGGTCCCTTGGGGGCCTGTGGGGACCCTTGGGGCCCACAACCTTGGGGCCTGGATGGACCCTTGGGGCCTATAGCCTGCAGGTCCTATGTGGCACTGTGGGGTATGTGCAGCCTGGGGCCCGTGGGCACCATTTTCTTTTTTGCTTTTTCATCTCCGCCTTGATATCCATGCCCAAAAAATAGGCATGTGCAATTTGTTTTTCCTAAGATGGAAACTTTGCCCAAATTTGACGTGTCATATATAGAATAGGGGTTTTGGGACATTTTGACCACATTTGTGAGGTCAGTTTGTGCCCAAAGTGCTCCAAATAAAAAAATCCCCTCTAGCTTGAAACAAGAACCTCAGAAAAATTGAAAACCTTGACGCTCTAAAAAATATTCAAAAAACCTTAGAACGGGCTGCTCTAGCAAGGCTCTGTTGCCATGTTAGAATTCAAAGAATTCATAAGCCAAGATCACCTACAAAAAAATATCTGTCACAAAGGCAAAGAATGGAGACAAAACTCACATAGATCTGAAAGATGAAAATATTCATTTAAAGACAGAAATGAGGGAATTACAAAAGAATTGATAATTACAAAGTGATCAATCCTAATAAAGGAGATAAAAACCCTAAGAAGGGTGGAGAAACCTAGGTTGCATGAATAATTAATAAAATAATTAAGTATTGCATGCCTAAAGTTTAACTTAAGTGAACTAGAGATAAAAAGGTGACTTAATAATTAAATCAATAATGATTTAATTAATAAGTGAAAATACCTTTTTACGCTAACAAAAATAATCTCACCATGTTGCCTCAAACGACTTCATATGGATTTATATTTTTGAGCAACTATGTGTATACCATCGACATAATAGACATAAAAATTTAAATTACGTGGAGTTGAAACATAAAATCAAAGATCTAATTGATGATGACATAATTGAAGTGCAAAATCCTAGCGAGTCATCTAATGGATAACAAGATACTACTCTCAAGAAACATCTAAACCATGATCCTATGTCTAGAAATGGTCTTAATACAACTTATGAATTTTCCACCATTCCTCCATCTCCTAAAGCGTCACACCCAGCTAAACCATATCCATCAAGAAATGAACCTAGGGATGATACTTTCCATTTTGACTATGTCTACCCTCAAGGGCCGCCTCTAAAATAAATCTAGGCTAATTTACATCTTTTTGCAATTTTATTCCATGATTCAAAGATCTTAGACCCTAAGCCATTATGTGCTTCAATGGCTATCAAGCCTATTCAAAATTATCCTTCACCACACCTTCAAGAATCCCCCATGCATATCCAAACTCATACCTTGTCCTGAGTAGTGGATCCATGTCAAGAAGGTAATTCAAAGTGCAAAGAAACAAGTCTTAGTAAAGATCAAAATCAACATACTATCCGATCATATCCAATATTTGACCAAGATCCCATATCCCTAGAGTATCATGATGATTCTCTCATACCTTTACACTTCTTCCAAGATGATATCCATCCATGTCAATAACAAACTATCCCTTCAAAACTCACATCTTATTAACCTCCTAAGAAAGATCAGGATATCCCTTTCACCATTTACAATGATCTTATTGAAAATCAAGACATAAGTACCCTTTCTAAACCATCCAATGATACCTTCCTGTATCATCTTAAAATGGAAGCACTTCCATGTTAAGAGTGTTTAGCCCTCCTTAGGGGACATTTTTGAAATCTACCATATCATCATCCTATTTCTGCTTCATCTCATACTTCTGTGCTGGTTCAAGACCCTGATTGGGCCTCTTCAGGTACCTCCTACCCCACCTGGCATATTTTCCAGGGGTTTTGACCCCCTGGGTCAGGGTCTACCTTGACCCTGACCTGGGTCCCCCTTTCAAATCAGGAAACTTGTCGGCTGTTGGGGTTCATCAAAAATTCAATTTTCCCACTTCTGGGTCGGCTGTTTCAGGTTCCGAAGCGTTGATTCCTAAATTATATTTAATATAGGTCCTCTCCTAGGGGTAAATGCTTTAATGAGAATTTAATTCTCCTATGTAGGTCTCCTTGGAAGATTGTGCCCTAATTTCATATAAAAGGGAGCATTTCTCTCTCATTTTCTCTAAGCATTACGAATTATCAACTAGGTGATCAAGTGAAGTTTCAA
>MU223133.1:140295-188598 GCA_018584345.1 Thuja plicata | reverse complement strand
CTTACATACTTACATACATTCGAATTTCAATTACATATCTATTGAATATCATAGCTTCATTGTTAGATTCAATTCTACTACTTGTTAGCATTCTATACTTTATTGATTTCAAGGTTAATTCCTAAATTGGGGTTTGACTAAGGCAAACCCCTCCCCCACAACAAACAATCTCCTTTTTCTTGTAGGTACAGGTATAGAACAGTGGATTTAAACCCAGATTTGGATACCCTTTTTGACAAACTTTCAGGATCTGTGAACAAAGTCACTTTTGGATCTGTGCAGGTCAGGGTCAACATTATTGGGTCAGGGTTGACATTTGTGGGTCAAGGTCAATCTTTTTCATAAGACGACATCAGAACAAAAAATGATTTCTGGGTTTTGTTCATCTCTGGGTTTTAGTTTGGTATCAACTGTCAGATTTTCCAGAAATAGTCTACAGACCTCATAAAACAACATTCTTTGATCTACAATATTTCAAGGTTAATGCATTTCTCCTATCTTTTCAATTACTATCATATATCATTTCTATACATATAATTAACAAAATTTAAGATATCTCCTTTGTTATTCTCCTTTCCAAATAGTTGATTCATTTGTGCATTAACCCTTCTCTTGGGTTGAACAACTTGGATCTCCCATTTGTGCATTTGAGGGTAAAAAAGGAACATCTTATCTTCTCCTTAATCACAATTGCAATACTTAATCAATTCAATTCAATTAAGGTTAATACAATCTAGGCAACTCAAAGATTAATAAACACATCTCTAATTCCATCCCCCTTTACATTTTCATAAGATAGAATATTCAATCTCTTTACATTTTAACACTCAACATCAAATCAAACCATACAAACCACAACACATATACACACATACAAATACATACTCCACCTTTTACCTTATATATCACATCTCCATCTTATATTATATATATCCATCTCTCTTATATATATTTTATCTTACACTTCCCATCTCAAGAATAAATTATCCCTCCAAGTCCTATATCTTATCCATCTCCTAAGCAAGACCAGGATATCCCTTCCACCATTTCCTATAAGCCTATTGAAAACCAAGAGAAAAGCACTCTTTCTACCTCATCAAATTATCCTCTTCCATATCAAGATAAAAGTATCCCATCATCTCCTTTTCATGATCCCCCATGTATACCTCAAAAATCCCTCACTCTTCCCAATTCCATTCATGGTATTAAATCCCCTCAAGCTTTAGTTTCTCCTATCAAAGATATTCATGAGACTTTTGGTATCAAGATAAATCTTAAATATGAAAGCCTTGGAGATATAGCTCACTCTAAAGATGTTGATATCCCTTTCACACCTTATCTCCCTCCATTAAAATGTAACCATACACCTTCCCCATCCTCAAAATCCATTTTGGGTCCCTATTTCCCAAAGCTACAATCTTCATCCCTTCTATCCATATTGGGTCCTTATATTTCTCCATGTACCATGCCTGCAATTCCTAGCCCATCATCCACTTACCCAATCATGTATGAAGATCAACTAATGCACACATACTTGAGAAACTTCCAAGAAACTATCCATATGAGCCTTCTATATCATTCCTATCCATCCATGAACCCCAAAACCTTTAGAAGAAACTTGGATGTTAAAAATCAAAATCATAAATCCAATAATCCATAGGTATTCAAAAATTCCCATGTCCAATCTAATCGATATGTGAATTCCAAGCAAAAAGAATATCCAAAAGACTGCAAAGGTCCACCAAGAAAAATGAAATATCCAAAAGGCTGCAAAGGTCCACCAAGCAAAAAGAAATATACATATTTTACTATCTCTCCCTTTAGTCTCATACTTTTTTTCACATGATTACCTCTCCCCATTTGACATAAATGACAAAGCCACATGTATGCATTAAGTCATAGAAGCCAAAAATCTAAACAAACATCTCTCAAAACTAAATAAACATCTATCCCCACAATTCTAAAACACATACCTCATAATAGTAACCATTAAACACTACTTCCCCTAAGAAGTAGCTACCAAAAACATCAATCTAGATTAATTATAATATATAAGTACACTATATTGATGCAACTTAATGCATCTCTTTCTCTAATATGGAGGGTCTTTATCTCTCCAATGTAATGTGGGAGATCTTTATCTCTCCAATGTAATGGTGAACTTGATAATGGAGGAAGAGGAATCAATGGGAAACGAAGTGTTCAAATGAGGGAGCAGCCTTCAATGAAGAGATAAAATTTGTAGAGATGGGTCATGAGGAGGCTCAAAACATGAAAAAATTTTCTCCTAGCATGGAGATGGTACAAGTGAAATCAGAGGTACAAGTGGGTATGATGGTGAGTGAAGAGAATCAGTATGAGCAAGTCATGTTCACCTTGTTGAAAGATAGCAAGCCAAGATGCAAGATGAAGTACTATGGCGTAGCATGGTTCCATGAGGACCTCTATTTGCCTAAGGTCAAGATGAAGGCCTTATTGTTTTTTCTGACATGTGTTTCTTTGCAGGTTTCCAAGAGGACTTGGAAATGTTTCAAAGCTATAGAGTATGATGCAAGGGCATCCGAAAATGGGAAAATTTTTGAGGATTATGGTTATTCATTGTAATGTGGTTTAGTAAACCTTTGTTTTGATATAATTAATTGAGTGTGAGACTCAAGTAAGATTAAATTTTAGTAGTCTAAATTTCACAGTAATTACAGTTTGGTTAATATGTTTAGAGGTTACTCAAATCAGTCATGAAGAACTGAAAAAGGAGTTAGAATGAGTTTGCATAGTGGGGAAGTTAGTTTCCTGAGTTAGTTATCAGTATTCGGTTGTGGGAGATCTTTATCTCTCCAATGTAATGGTGAACTTGATAATGGAGGAAGAGGAATCAATGGGAAACGAAGTGATCAATGTCATACGAAACAAGATGAATGAAATAACATTCTGCATTTGCATCCGATTGTCTCTGTGACTATTCGGTTCCTGACTATTTCATTTAGTGGTTTGTGATCTCTCTGTTCTTAATTTGGGTATGACCACGACAGAGTAAGGGAATTAAGTTATGTTATAATACTAAGTTGTAATCAAAATATTGCTTGGTTGCGGTTCGGTTTCAAAGATCTTTATTTATGTTTGGATGAAAAACTGGCTTTGAGAGTTCATTGTTCTTGGAGTTTAATATGTTTCTTTGCGTCGGAGTTGTTGAAACTTAATGATTTATTGAACTCTGTTGGGACAATTCTGAATGGAATGGGGAACACATTTATGTAACAGTGAAGGGAAATTACTTGCTAAGTGTTAGCTCTCGTATAAATATATGGAACAGTGTTCAAATAACTGTTAGAGTAAACTTGGCTGGTGGCGTGCAATGAGATCAGGAGTCATTTTGTTTGACAGAGAATGTGAATATACTCAAGTTGGCAATGATTCTTCAAGAACAGTTACTTTGGTTATATTGATGTTGGCAATTCATTGATACCCGTGTAGAAGCTGAGAGGCATCCTTATGACAGTCACACCGAACGTGAGCCGAGAGGAAGCCTGTTCAGAGAGTCATTTCCGCAAGGAACCACCGACTGTTATAGAATGCCAGTGTAGCAAGATTGAATGATGTCAAAGTTTGTTTATGTTTTGAAATGATATTTGAAATTGGGAAAAGGTGGTGGATGGTTGGAATGCCGTTAGAAGATCTCCATGTGTTGAACTTGGCCATGCAATGACAAATCTGTACTGGCTAAACATGACAATCTGAGTGTTATGATTACAGAGAAATGATTCAAATAACAATCGAGACCTTATGTTTGGGGTTGGCATTGAGGAGATGCTAAAAGGTGGTAGACCCGTGCCATGGAACCTAAGACATTCAGAAGGAGCAGTGAACCTCCATGTTATAGATTCGGTTGTTACCCTCAAGCCATGTTTTAAATCGATATTATTATTCTATTGCTTGACATTTTATAGGAAGTATCAGATTTGGGGTATTGGGTTGGTCTTGTTCAAGTTTCGGTCACCACGCTCTGCATTAGTCAATCACCCCAAGCTTACCTCAGAGATACTCAAAAGTATCTTTTGGTAAGTGCTTCATGAAAATATTTGCAATCTTCTCTTTTGAAAACAAAAACTCCAATCTGATTCTTTCTCACTAACCTCATCTCTCAAGAAATGATATTTGATAGAAATATGCTTTGTCTTTGAATGTAACAAATGGTTCTTTGAAATATTGATAGCACTTGAGTTGTCGAAATAGATAGAAATAGGCTCACCAATACTCACTCTGATATCTTTCAACATTTGCTTCATCGATATCACTTGTGTAAAATTAATAGTAGCAACAAAATATTCATCTTCAATAGTAGATTTAGATATACAAATTTGTTTCTGACTTTCCCATGAAACTAATCTCTTACCCAAGAAAAATGCTCCACTACTTGTTCTCTTTTTGTCATCCACATTACCTATCCATTATGCATCAATATATGCACTCAATGTAGAGTCATCATCCTTTACATACCATAAGCCATAATCAACTGTCCCTTTCAAGGATTTGAATATCCTTTTAACAGAAACAACATGTGATTCCTTCAACTCTTCTTGAAATCTAGCAACAATGCAAACAATATTCATAATATCCGGTCTAGTTTTTGTTTAGTATAGTAAACCACCGACTATAGATCTGTATCTTGTCTAATTTTCTTTAGGTGAATAATCATCCTTTCTCAATTTACAACCAGTAATCATAGGAGTACCAACATTCTTTGAATCATCCATGTCAAATTTCTTTAACAATTCTTTCACATACTTAGACAAGGATATGAAAATACATTTATCTGTTTGTGTGATTTGTATACCAAGAAAAAAATTCATCTCTCCTATCATAGACATCTTGAATTATTTCTACATCTCATTAGAAAATTCCTTACTCAACTTGTCATTTCCACCAAAAATAATATCATCCACAAAAACTTCAATGATCAAAATGTTACCATTATCAACTTTAAAGTACAAATTACTATCAACAGTACCTGTATTAAAACCAAGTCTCAGTAAATACTTATCCAATCTTGCATACTATGATCTAGGTTCTTGATTCAATCTATAAAGTCATTTCTTCAGTTTGTAAACCATGTCATCTTCATCAGTGAAATGTAAACCATCTAGTTGCTCAATGTAGACTTCCTTTTCCAACTCTCCATTCAAGAATACAAATTTAACATCCATCTGATATACCTTAAAATATTTGTAAGTAGCATATGCAAGAAACATCCTAATAGTGTTAATTATAGCAACATGACCAAAAGTATCCTTAAAATCAATTCCTTACATCTATGAGTATCCCTTGCAAACAAGTCTAGCTTTGTTCCAAACCACTTCCCCTTCCTCATTCAATTTTTTTTCTGAATACCTATTTAGTACCAACCACATTTTTTTTCTTAGATCAAGGAACAAGAATCCATGTCTTATTCTTTTCAATCTGTTTCAATTCTTCTTCCATCTATTTAACCAAACTTTCATCTTTACATGCTTCATCAACATTTTAAAGCTCAATCTTAGAAATCAAACAATTTTCACTTCTAGCAATTCTTCTTTTAGCCTGAACACCCTAGCTCCTATCACCAATAATCTAATTTTTTGAATGATTTAATATTACATACTTGGGAGTCTTAATATTTTATTTTGTAGAAAACTCTTGTGTTTCCACTTCTTCCTCATTTGCATCTTCTTCATTTTTTTCTACTGAACCATTTTGATTTTTATTTTGATTCTGTGCTTCCATAATTTGATTTTCTTCTTCATCATTTGATTCATATCTGTAAGATATGACCCGTTTCTAACAAAATTCATCCACTTTCAAATTCTCACTTTCAATTACCTTCTTCAACCTTTCGTTATAACACTTGTATGCTTTTCTTTTAGAAGAATAACCAATAAATACTCCCTCATCACATCTAGGATCAAATTTTCCTAAGTCTTCATCTCTTCTGATATAGCATTTTCTTCCAAAAATTCAAAATTACTTCACTGTAGGAACATGAGCATACCAAATTCCATAAGATGTCTTACTGGTTCCTTGATTAATTTGTACTCAGTTCAATGTTTATACTGTAGTACTAACATCTTCTCTCTAATAAATTTGCAAAATATCTCCTTCAATCATCATAGTTTTAGCAGTGTCTAGAATAGTTATGTTTCTTCTCTCTATAATACCATTCTCTTGTGGGGTTCGCGAAGAAGACATTTGTCTCTTCATTCCATGCTCTTCACAAAAAGTGTTAAATTCAGTGGAAGTAAACTCACCACATCTATCTAATATCAAGAATTTCAACTTCAATCCTATTTTAGTCTCAACCATAGCTTTTAAAATCTTGAATTTGTTAAAGGCTTCAGATTTCTCTTTCAAAAATGTAACCCACATCATTCTAGAATAATCATCAATGAATAAAATGAAATACATTTCCCCATAATAAATTCTTGTTCTTGCAGGACCACACAAGTCACTATGCACCAAATCTATAATTTCACTTGAAGAATAATTCTTTCTCTTAAAATTAGATTTAGTCAATTTATGTAATTGACATTCCTTACACATCGCATTAGCAGGGTTCAACAATTTAGGAAGATCTGTAACTGCTCTTGTAGTAGTTATCTTCACAATGTTATCAAATTTTACATGAAAAAATATCTTATGCCACAACCATTAGTCATCATTCTTAGAAAGCAAGCATATACTCTCATAATTATTTAAATGAAATACATTACCTTTAGTCTTTCTTCCTTTGGCAATTTCAATTTCCATAGCTTCAAATAATCTTGCACATTCCATCCTTGAATTGGAAGTTGTAACCTTTATCAAATAGCTGACCAACACTCAAGAGATTATATTTCAAACCTTCAACATATAGGAAATCATCAGTATTATTATTACCATCAAGAGTAATAGAACCTCTCCCTCTAATAATGCAAGGAGTTTCATCACCAAATATGACAACACCACCATCATACCTTTCCAATTTCATAATTTTATTTTTTTCTTTGGTCTTGTGTTGTGAGAATCCACTGTCAATAAATTATTCATCCTTCTTATCCACAAGTGAAACCAAATATTTTCCTTCATTCACAAAACTAGGATCTTCATCTTTGATAGCAATAGAAACAATCTCATCTTCACTCTTTTCAAATTCATCACTAGTCACACCTTCATCAACAACATAATAACTCTTCTTCTAATATTTAGACTTAAATTTATTAATATTGTACTTAGGTTATTGATCCAGATATCTTGAAGCAATATGAGCAATATTATTGCATGCAAAACATTTCAAAGGTAACTTTCCTTGATACTTATCAGATCCCTTAGGTAGTCTTTTTGTAATTAATGCTTCAAGCTCACCAAGATTCCCTTTTTATTCTTCAATCTTTGCACATTCCTTAGCATATCTAGATACATAGTTAGATGAAAGATCTCCTAAATAATACCTTTTCTTATCCTTAGAAATAATATCTTTAAATGTAGTTTCAACTTTAGGATGACTATCTCCAAATTCTCTCATTTCAAAAGAAAATAACTTACCAATCAAAGAATCTCTTGTCACAGGTACCACGGTTCTCATTTATTCAATAAATAAAACTTTGTGATTGTAAGAAGGAGGCAGAGATCTTAGGATCTTAGAAAAATTCACTACTTAATTTGACTACAAATTCCAATGAATGTTTGGTGACACATCGACGAAATATTGTCGACTGATCGACAAAACCTTGACTTCAAGTTCGTCGCTGGAATTTCCCTGCTTTAACGACCACATAATTTTACATCATAACCATGACCTAGAATCATTTTTTAGCGCCATGGAAAATTATTTTTATTTTCATTGCATAATCGACGAAAAAGATAGTGTTTGATTTTTTTTGTTCGTGGTTTTGCAAAATAGCGAAGCCATTGTTGTTTCACAAAGAAAAAAACAAGGAATGTGAAATAGTGAACCCATTTGAAATCTATAAAAAATATATTGTTCATTGTTTCATTTTTCTCTATTTTGTGAAATAGCAAAGCCATCACTATTTCGCAAAGACGGAAAAAAAGGGTTGCAAAATAAAAAAACCCGTTTGAAATCTTCAGAAAAAATAGAACTTTCATCAGGTTTCTGATGAGGCATTGAAGATTTTCATTTTTATTATGATGAAGACAATGTCGTAAGTACAAAAACCTTGTCACAAATTGTTGTGGTTCGTCAGGCTATTGACGTCACAATTTTGACAAAACCCCGTAGTGTTTTTTTTTTTAATTATTCAAGATTCTTAAAAAAATCAAAAATCAAAAATATCCACCACCATCCACAACTGACCCTCCCCAGCCACCATCTCCCTCTCTAACACTGTTTGTGGCTGAAACCCCCAACCACTTCCAACAAAATGACCTCCACCTACAAATCCTCTCAGACTTGGGCTTTTCATGGGAACCATTGTAGAAAGAGACTTAATAGGAGGAAGAGAATCTTTTTGAACAAACTCATTTATGAATTTTTGAAAATAGGAAACCATCTTGTCAATATTATCAAACATTCTCTTTCTGAACTTAAATCCTTTGGGATATAGACCAAAATACTCATGGTGAGGATTTGTACTCTTGATATAGCTAAGCAAAAATGCCCTAGGATATTCATGTGAAATAGATATATAATATGGAATTCTTGTTGGATTTTCATATTTTTCCTTTCATAGGGAATCATCAACCTCTTCTTTTGTTCCTCTCCTAAATTTTTGTAATCAAGGATTGCCTTCAAATTTATAATGAGTGGATCCACACATCTCTCTATGACATGCATTTTCAAAATTTAAAACTCAGTAAAAACATTCAAGGCTTCAAAGTAAATTTAAAGTCACGAATTCAATAATTCTAAGACATGATATACTTAATATTGTGTTAAGAAAACCTCATCAAGATCTTAAAATGTCTCCTCCCTAATTGAAAGTGTTTTCCCAAGTCGAAGGAAGCTAGCGAAATCCCTATGGTCTTTTCCTCCCTCCACAATATCCTTGTCAACATAAACTCTATCAAATATTTTCAAAGTTAGCATCAAGTGGGTAGACTCTTTCAAGATGGATGGATAATGCTCTCTCCTATCTCTTTATCTGATAGGAACTACAAGAAATGGAAACCACTAAATGATTAAAATGTCATTGAAGTATTACTACTATTTTTTTTAATGGGTAAGAGGCTGTAGCCAATAATTTTTATTAAATATATATAAAAAAATTAAAACTATGTTCAGTGTGGTGCTATTTTTATAGAATTGTGTTCTAAATTAATATATTTGATCACTTTTCTTATAGAAAACATAATTCCTTTATAATTGAAGACATACCTTAGTCGTTTCATCCTCTGAAATATTTAGGAAGCATGGATGCACATTCATCTAAGGTTTGAAAGCTCTTTTTGCAAGCTCCTTTTCTTTTCTTGCATTCTCGTGTTCAATTTGTGAAATTGAATTCTCTTTTGAATAATAGGGATCCTTAACCTACTTATCCTTATCCTCTTCACCCTGAAATTTATCACTCCTTAGTGCACTCTCTTTGCAAGTAAATTCAACTAGGTACTTTGATTTATGCATCAATTTCACCTGATAGGTAAGGATGTTACCTTCTGTAATATTTTTTATTGGATCTATATATATCATCAATAATTTCATCCTTAAATATTATTCCTGTCAATCTTGATTCTAGATCATAAATTACAACATTATTTAGGACTCATAGGTTGTTTCTTGGACAATATTTTCCCACTGGCAAAGTCTCTTCATTTTCTCCATTTAGCAGATAAAATTCCTCATCTTGGGATGGCTCTTTATAGGGGTATTGGGTAAATAGCGAACTAAAATATCAAATATATAAATCCATTTGTAAAAAAAAATAAGTGTCCCCCTTGGTAAGATACACATTTTAGTTTGTTGTTTAGACGTTTCCTGGAAATGTCTAAACAAAAAACTATAACACGTATCTTACCTAGGGGTTTTTAGTTTTCTATTTATTCAATAAAATCTTTATATGGTGATCACAAATCCTTAAATCCATGTAACAATTCACTCTTTAGGTCAACAATGGTTTCCCTCTTTTTATTGGATGCCCGTTGTTCCACACTTCTAGCATATTCATCAATATCAAGGGCCTTTAATAGATGGGTATATTTTTTGACATGTCCAATAGTCATTTCTTGTGTTTCCTCATCCATATCATCTATATCCTATCTGGCATCTTCACAATGTATGTCGTCAACCATTTTCTTGGCTATCTCATATGACTTTGGATGAATTCTAGTATCGTCCAAAGGATCCATAACATGGTTACCAGAAGTTGCTTGTCCAAGTCCCTCTAACCCTTAAAAAACTAGTAGAATTTATAAAGATAATTCTCTACAACTGCAAACCCTTCTGACCCTCAAAATAGCCCTTTGTATGGAGATAGTTCATGTGAAATAGATATATAATATGGAATTCTTGTTGGATTTCATATTTTTCCTTTCGTACTGCATCATAAACCTCTACTTTTGTTCCTCTCCTAAATTTCCTATAATCAAGGATTGCCTTCAAATTGCTATTGAGTGGATCCACAAATCTATCTATGACCTACATTTTCAAATTTACAAACTTAGTAAAAACATTCAAGCCTTCAAATTAAATTTCAAGCCATGAATTAAATTTTTTTGAGTCATGATATACTTAATATTGTGTTAAGAAAACCTCATCAAGATCTTCAAATGTCTCCTCCCCAATAGAAAGTATTTTCCCAAGTCAAAGGAAGCTAGAAAAATACCTATGGTCTTTTCCTCCATATATAATATCCTTGTCAGCATAAACTCCATCAAATATTTTTTAGAGTTAGCATCAAGTGGGTAGGCCCTTTCAACATTGGATGGATAATGCTCTCTCATGGCTCTTTATCTGATAGGAACTATAAGAAATGGAAACCACTATATGATTAAAATGTCATTGAAGTATTGCTATTATTTTTTTTTTTGAAAAGTAAGAGGTTGTATCCAATAATTAATTTATTAAATATATAAAATTCTTACAACTCTATTCAGATTGGTGTTACTGTTGTAGAACAATATATTTCCTTGGCCCTTTTTATTGGCTAGTTCATATGACTATGGATGAATTATAGTAGTGTCCAATAGATCCATAACATGGTTCCAAGAAGCTACTTGTCCAGTCCCTCTAACCCTTAAAAAACTAGTAGCATTTATAAATACAACTCTCTACGACTGTAAACCCTTCCAGCCCCCAAAATAGCCCTTTGTATGGAAGAATCTTTTCTGGGTCCAAGTCCTGCTACAAATTTTAGTGGAGAAAACATCCATTAATGTGATACTACTAGGTTTATGTCAAGACCAACCTGGTTGGTTACTGTAACTATTACATATTCAACAACTTCATACTTTTCATCTCGAGTAAGGAAATAAAATGTTGAAATGCTGAAATACATACTGTAAGTATCTCCAGATAATACAATGTACATATAAGTATTGTGATAACTAAAGGACGATCTATCTTGGTTGTTCATAGTGCCAATAGATAGAGAAACTAAATGATAAGCTATATCTCTACATGTGATACAATAAATGAGCTAGAAATGCCATGATACAAATAATAAACATAAATTAGTTATATATGTATGAGGAATGTATAAAGGTATGATCAATAAGACACTGGTGTAGTAAGCTAGTAATTGAGTACATCATCTATAAAGAGGAAAAAAAAGAAAATGTAATTGGAAAGACATTAACTTAATCATTCTCGCTTCTACAGAAAGAGTAATTGTTTAAAAAGTGATATAAAGAGGAATGACAAAGATTCATTGGCTTTTCTATGTATACATTAAATAAAAGAGAACATAGAAACATAGCCATGTTTGAAGTTATAGAAGTAAACATATTATGAAAAATATGGTTGTAAAAGTATCAGTTTTTAACATTCATTAACATATTATCAAAATGATGGTTGTCAAAAATATGATTACAATCACTTTTTTTGTTTCTTTTTTTGCAGCTAAATAAAGAACAATTGGAGTATCATTTTCTAAATCATCATTCCCCCCTTTAGTTGTTCTCCCCTCTTCTTGTGATCCTAATGTACACCTAGTCGAGTACTCACGACGTGGAGGCCGCTGCAAGGGGGGTCTACTGCAATACCAAATAAATGTTAAATTGATATGTTTTATTATTATTGTTACAAGTATTTCATTAGTTAAAATAAAATTAGAGTGATGCTCTTTACGTGATGGATTCACACCATTTTTCCTAATCTTGTCTTATAGCCTCATGCTCAACATGTTGAACACCCTCTAAATATTCTATAGTTCAAACACAAAATTTCACATTAATTAATACACCAACTGAAATTAAATATGTTTAAAAGAACAATAGAGTGGTTCTCTTTACCTAATGGGGCCACATCATGTTCTTGATCTTGTCTAGCCTGATCATGCTCAACATGTTGATCACGCTCTACATTCTCTAAAGTTGAAACATGAAAGGTTACATTAATTAATATAATAATTGCAATTAAATATATTTAAAAGTGTATTAGAGTAGTCATCTTTACTTGATGGGTCCACACCATATTCTTGATCTTGTCTAGCATGATCATGCTCAACATGTTGATCACGCTCTAAATTTGAAGCACAAAAGGTTACATTAATTAATACACCAATTGCAATTAAATATATTTAGAAGAACATTAGATTGGTCCTCTTTACCTGATGGGGCCACATCATTTTCCTGATCTTGTCTAGCCTGGTCATGCTCTACATGCTCTAAATTTGAAAAATAAAAGGTTACATCAATTAATACACCAATTGCAATTAAATATATTTAATTATATTAATCCATAATATGTTTTGTATAGCAAATGAATACATTCAGTACTAGGATGTACACCATGACCTTCATCTACAAGCTGTGCTCCACCCTCACCAGGCTACATTCCAAGGTCATGTGCAATATTATCAATGCTTTCTTATTTAAAACAAATAGAAACATAATTAATTTATGGTGGAAATTAATATTGAATAGATTGTAAAGGTATTCAGTTTTAAATAAACTTCATTGAGTTTATTTACCTACGTAGTCAAGAGTCTTAGGCATTCAGCCACAGATCCATAGCCTTACTGGAAGGCAATCTGCAGGTCTTCTTCTATGGACACTCTATTGAATTAAGAGCCCTGCATTTTTGCATAAGATCATGAATTTTGCTTCTATGGTGTGATAAAATAAATAAAATTTCAATTTATTATTTGGATGCAATATTTCATTTATTGATACTTACAATTCATACGGCTAATTTCATATAACCACTAGAGCCAATTTTGTGTTGCCCATATTTTTCTAGTCTTTCCTTTGTTTCCTTTGATTTATTGGGCAGCCTATGAAAATTTTGAAATATGTTAGCTTATGTAAAAAGAAAGAGTAATCATTATATAATTACTTTGTTGATAGTATCACATACCTTCCTTGGCTCGGTGGTGTATTTCCTTTTTTCTTTTCATCCTTCTCCTTTCCATCTGACACCAGGTCTTTTCACTCCCTCTTTGAAATCACGGGGGGGACGCTCATACCTTTTTTCTTCACTAAAAGTGACCTATATTGGTCCCTCACATACTTTAGAAAGGTACCAAATTTCTTAAGGACCTTGGTTCGGTTGAATGTTTTATTACCAAACAACACAACTAAATGGTTAATGAGCTCATCTTTTAAATCTTGATTTTGGGCATTCCATCGTGTATGTATGGTGATCCCGAATATGTCCAATGTAATATCATTTATATGTTTATAAAAAAATTCATTTCCTACAAAAAGATCATGGGATCATTAGTCTAAAAAGAGTGATCAATAATTAAATTTCAATTGGATTATATATAATAATAATAAAAATATTTTAAAGTAGCTAGGACCTTCTCCATCTTTATGGGAACGAAATCCTCGGTCACCACAAATGTGACCAGAAATATTCACGTACTAGTAATATAGGAAGATCCATGAAATTTTGCTAAAATATCACCATTACTAGTGGCCTCTGCGTCCCCAGGGACATGTCCTAACGTATGTTGTGGCATGTGTTCACTACCAGAGGGTGCACTGCCTGATGCCTGCATGCCACGTGTTGTTGATATTTAAGTCAACAATATAGGAAGAAATGATGGGGTTGGATGATGTGATGTATGCACAAGAAGACCAGGATTGACACTTGTACCAACCCCTACTCCTCGAGAAACACATGTAGTACTCTGGTCATGGATAGAAACATCACAAGGACACAAAAAATCCTGTAAAAACAACACATATTTTACTTCATGACATAAAAGAGTACAAATATAACACCATGAATGAACTTATGTTATAATGTAAAAACTCATTACAACTTACTTGCAAGTTTTGTGCTCTCTCAGTCAATATTTTAATCCTTTCTCTTATCTCATCTATTTGAGGCACTATGAATAACAATTGAAGGATTTTTTCATTGCATTTTTTTTAGGCCTTTCTTATCATATCAAGAGGGTTTTTGGAATATGTTATGTCATCATCTCATAATAGTGACTAAACCCCCCTATAGATGCTCTCCTCTACTATTTCTGCCTTTCCCTAATCATCTGATAACGACAATAATATTAGAAACATTATCAAAATTAACCCAATAAACTTACTTAAAAAATATAATAATAAAACATTTTTATCTTATCTAATTTATACAATTACAATTAGGTAAACATGTCGGTTAGAAGCATGTGAAGATACATCATGATCTATGCTCTGGGTCAGAGCCTTCCCCCTACAATCACCACTATAAAAAAAAATTAATATAAAAAAATATTACCAAAATGAAACCAATAGACTTACAAAAAAAAACAAATAATAAAATGGTATATTGGAGTCATTAATAGGAGGTTGGGTTAAATGGTATATAGTACATATCCCCCCATAAAACTATGTATCTATGCAATTCAAATTGTAATCGATTAGCAACTCTTCCCTTGCATTTATTGATTTTATCACATATACAAATACATGATTTCCCTCGTGCGCCTTGAATATGCAATTGGGTTTCTGATTTTTTCACCGAGGTTGTGTACTGTTTATAAACTCTACAATATTCTCTTATGCTTTTGGCCTTCCGTCAATAACGTACATAGCCACTCCTTTATTTTGATCCTTATCTTTTAGCTATATATAATTTGTTGATAGTGCATACCTACACATACTTTGTGTATATCAAACCCGTTGCATCCAATCTTTGTAACTGTAATAGGGTCTGCATACTCCATCAATTTAGTAAATTTTTTGTAATAAAACTTTATGTCATTCATGAAAAATAAGCCCAAAGCATGTAATGATGACGCTGTTATGCGATATAACCTCTTGCTGAAATAAAAATTAGTTAAATCGATCAGATTTCCACAATCCATTGAATTTAGAGCTGAATTTTTGGTTTTCGATTGTGTGTGTTTTTAAGCATCAACATTTCGGATCACACTCCGTGATCCATCATCAGGATGAGTAGAGAGCAATAAGGAAAAATAACAAGATGCAGACTAGGCCTCACTCAAAGGATAAAAGAAGGGCTGAGGTGAGAAAGAAGGCCTTCTTTCTCACCCCAGCCCTTCTTTTATCCTTTGAGTGAGGCCTAGTCTGCATCTTGTTATTTTTCCTTATTGCTCTCTACTCATCCTGATGATGGATCACGGAGTGTGATCCGAAACGTTGATGCTTAAAAACACACACAATCAAAAACCATAAATTCAGCTCTAAATAAAAATTAGTGTTTATTAGAGAAATTTCCTTGGATACCCATTGTTTCCATAGATGTTTGTACCTCAAGGGCACATCAATGTTTCTTATGCTATCATAACATAAGAACATGACCCCCTTCAACAAGAAAAAATTCCATGCGTTTACATAATTTTCTTCTAACATTTTGACCTCTAGTGTTTCTCCCTCTTTTAGACCTACTACATGTCTCACTTTCCTCTTCTCTTCCTGAATTTCCTTGCTCGAGGAAGACAAATCCAAAAAAAGCCTATTTGGTGGTACCTACATTGCTCTTGAATACATCAACACTGGCCAATGCCTCCAGAGGTGGCCAAAAGTGATGAAATTGATGTAATTCATGGTTTTCTATCATTTTTAGCATGTTTGAGGAGTCCTAGGTTGATTGGAGATCCATTGGTTTACCAAGAGGGGGAGTGAATCAGAAAATATTGAATCTTATAACTTTAAACTTAGATCTATGAATCAACTCGATAACTTAAATAACAACAACCGAAACTAATATAACTCTACTTATCTCAATCAATAACATATACTGTATGAAAATAACATCCACAATTATTAATGCAAATCACACAACACCAGGTTTAACGAGGAAACCCAATTTGGGAAAAACCTCTATGGGAATTGTCACCCACAAAAAGGAATACTCTTCTGAAGTATGCTTGGTTAAGAGCCAATCATGTTAAAGATTACAAAGGCACATTTTTTAGATGTGACCCTGTTAGGGGATTTACCTTAGATTTGTTAAGATATTCACCTTGTTAGGAGTGTTATGGTCAGAGGGCTTAAAAATTAATCCTATAATGTTACCTTTCTCAAGGATTTACAAAAGGACTTATTAGGTCCACTCGGTTAAGATATTTTTCTGTTACAAAGGTTAATAATCAACAATGCAATGATTTGATTTGTATAACTGAAACTACCTCTTGCTTGATCAGATCCCTTGTGCACTCTCTATCACTACTGGTATCAATAATTCATTAGTCTCTTCTCTAGACTAGATCTTCACCTCTTTTCTCTTCTCTACTTCACTCGGTAGGTTGACCACACTTCAGACTTTCAACTTTCCAACATCTCTCTCGTAAACATACACAATCATCAATATATAGGCCTATGTTTTTTCCTTTTAATCACCTTGATTAGATTTTCCTTTATTTTCTCTCAGCCATCATATCATCTTTTTGAACCGATTCAATGTATTTGAAACTCGATTAAATAGTTTACTTTTACCTCGGGACTTGCACTATTCTTGGAACTCACAACTTTCCTTTTGTCGCTTAATCTTCATCTCATATTTTGAACTTGAATTTTCATGACCATAGATCTCTGCAAAAAAATTCATCTTTATCCTTAGCATCTTCTTGATCTATGTGCCTTCGCATTAAATGTGTTATGATCCTTGAATTCAAACTCTATTCCACAGTTGGTGACTAACTTCATTCGGTGTCTTACTTTGGTTGGTTACCAACCTTGCTCGGTGGCTGACCTCTGCTCAGTTGTCAACTTTTCTTGGTGACTAACTTTTCTTTGCTCAATTGACTAACACTTCACTTTACCAACAAACTTCTCTTTGCTCGGTAACTAGTCTTGTTCCCTTTATCGACTTGACATTTCTTGCTTTACTGACTTAAGAACATCAAATGTTAATTAGAAAGCAATTATACCAATAGTACCTTATCATTGTTTGGTCTTTATTATCTGCCCAATTAAGTTCCTCTCTGAATGATATGGAAAATTAATATAAACCAAAAATCAATTACTTGAAATCAATGGAAAAATAACAACTAATCTAACTATTCTACTTTCTTGTATTCCTCTAAACTTAGTCTTCATCATTATTACCATCAGTTAGTTAACAATCTCCCTCTTTGGCATTGATGGCAACACTATTAATTAATGATGGTATACTATGATCTTTTTGTTCTTTATTGTGCTCCCTCTTTTCTTTTTCTTCCTCTTTGTGGTGTCCATCGACATTCACCTTTCACATTCTCCCTCTTACATGAAGTATTTCCATGTGTGTATCCATCAATTACTTAATTCTCCCTCTTTGACATAAATGCCAAAGATTCATACTCCCAAAATCTTGTTCAGGCAGTGAATCATACCTTGCATGTACTGATATCTCTTTGCATATAGAATCCCCTTCACAACTTTAGGCATTTCCTTAAGTGTGATCACTAGCATCAAATCACAAAATAGATATTCTAATGAATCCTAGAATTGATGCAACATGCCTCTTACACTAATGAATGTTGGATAGGGGTAGTACCCCTAATTTACCTCTAAGATACTCAAAAGCATCATTTGGTAGTGGCTTGGTGAATATGTCAGCTAGTTGTTCCTTTGAGTTCACATAATCCAACATTACATGCTTGTCTTGAACTTGCGCTCTCAAGTAGTGATACTTGATAGATATGTGCTTGGTCTTTGAACACATTACCATATTTTTTGATATGTTTATAGCACTTGTGTTGTCACAATGAATAGTGACTGGATCGGTAATATCCTCTTGCATACCTTCAAGTAGTTATTTGATCCATACAATATTGGCACAATTCATAGTTGCTTGTTTCAATCCATATAGTGCTTTGTGCAATTTGCATACCATGTCCCTATTAGTATTCTCAGAAAATCCTTCAACTTGTTCAATATACACTTCCTCTTCTAGAATACCATTAAGAAATGCAGACTTAACATCCATTTGATAAAATTTGAATCCCTTATAAGCTTGATATGCTAGTAGGATTCTAACTCCTAATCTAGCAACATGTGAAAAAGTTTCACCATAGTCAATACCTTCTTCTTGTGCATAGCCCTTGCAAACTAATCTTGCTTTATTTATGATTTCATTACCATGCTCATTCAACTTATTTCTAAAAATCCACTTTGTACCAATTACATTCTTATCTTTTGGTCTCGGTACCAAAGTCCATGTATTATTATTTTGAATTTGATCTAACTCTTCTTTCATTGCTTTCATCCAATCTTCACTTTCTAATACATCTTTCACTTTTCTCGGCTCAAATTCAGATATTAAGCATGTGTTGTCTCTTACCTTACTTCTTTTTTGAACTTCAATAGTCTTGTCTCCAACAATTTTACTCGGTGAGTGGCATCTCTTCACATACTTTTCTAAAACAGGCTCAGTAGCCGGTGGTATTTCTTCATTTCCATCACTCGGTGGAAGCTCTCTCTGCTCATCTTCCTCCTTGGTTTGTGCTTTCGGTAAGGTGTCAGGAATCTCAGTCTATACATAAACAAATCTTTGATAATCCTCAGGTTCCTTCTTGCTGTCTTCGTCATTCTTTTCTACAAATTCTTCAATCCTCACATTTGCACTTTCTACAATTTTGTTAATAATATTATTCAAACATTTCTAGGCTTTTCTTTTAGTAGAATATCCCAATAATATTCCTTCATCTCCTTTAGATTCAAAGTTTCCACCTCTAGTATCTTTTAGAATATAACACCTACTTCCAAATACTTTGAAGTAACTTACATTCGGTTTGTGTCCATACCAAATCTCATAAGGTGTATTGTTAGTTCCATTCTTTAGTTGTACTTGGTTAAGTGTATAAGAAGTAGTGCTGACTACTTCTCTCTAGAAGGTTTGAGAAATGCCATTCTCAATCATTAGTGTTTTAGCACAATCCACAATGGATCTGTTTCTTCTCTCAGCTATCCCATTTTGTTGTGGTGTCCTCGGTGCAACAATTTGTCTCTTTATACCATGTTCATTACAGAAGAGTGTAAACTCATCAGATGTAAACTCTCCTCCTCTATCAGATCTCAGACATTTAAGCTATCTTCCAATATCTTTTTAAACTCTAGCCTTGTACCACTTAAACATTTGGAAAGCATCAGCTTTTTCTTTTAGAAACATGACTGATATCATTGTAGAATAGTCATCAACAAATAAATGAAGTATCTATCTCCATAATAGCTTTGCATTCTCATGGGACCACATAGGTTGGTGTGTACTAACTCTAAAATAGCTTGTGTAGAGTAAGATTTGCTTGTAAAGCTTGATTTAGTCATCTTACCTACTTGGCATCCCTTACACATGACATTCTTAGGTTTGTCTAAACTCGGTAGACCTCTTACTCTGTTCTTCTTACTCACTTTGATTAAGTTGTCAAAATTCACATGATGTAGCCTTTTGTGCCATAACCATACATCTTCAATCTTAGCAATCATACAAATCTTTATGGAATTATCAAGGTAGAATAGGTTACCTTTATATTCTTCTTCAGTAGCAATCAGACTTCCCTATCAAATACCTTTACCTTTTTGTTTTGGAATTCTAGTCAGTGTCCTGTATTGTTCAACTGTGCCACACTCAACAAATTGCACTTCAGACCTTCAACCCAATAAACATCATCACATTTAGTATTTCTCAACAAAATTATAGAACCTTTTCCCTTCACAGGATATGGAGCATCATTCCCAAATCCAACAGTACCTCCATTATGCTCTTTTAAAGTAATAAAATTATCAGTATCACTAGTCATTTGGTGTGAGAAAGCACTTTCTATAATCCATGTATCATTTTTACTTACTTGAGATTAGGTCTTTTTCTTCTACATATCTTTCTTCACCAAACTCATCTTTAATAGAAACATAAACTACTTCTACATATTCATCATCGGTGTCATCATCAGATGATCCTCCTTTAGAAACGTAGCATGATTTATTTCCTTTGTTCTTAAAGTATTTGAATCTTCTGAATCTTTTCTCTCTCTTGTTGTTATCTCTGTTGTCTTTCTTCTCATTATTGTCAGGACAGCTAGAAGCAATGTGACAAATCTTATTGCAGTAAAAAAAATTCAAAGGTAGCTTCCCTTGGTATATGCCTTTACCTCTTGGTAGTCTCCTAACTAATAAAGCTTCAAAATCAGCTTCATTTCTTTCATCTTCATCTTATAGTTCCTCTAGCTCACTTTTACAGTTATGAAATCTCTCACTAGCACTACTTGCATATCCATCACTAGATCTAGATTCTCTAGAATTTATAATAATCAAAGATGATTTGAATGCAAATTCATTCTTAGAATTAGCAGGAAAACTATTATCAAAATCATTCAGCTCAAAAGAAGTTACCTTACCGATCATAGCATCCAGGGTAACAATCAACTCAGGAATGGATCTAAGTTCTTGTATTGAAGATACTTAGATGACATAAATAGGTAACCATTTTCTTGAAGCAAGTTTCTTGTAACATCTTCTTCTTCAATATGTCCTCTAGCACCTCTGATAGCAATAAAAATTTCCTTTAGTATTTTGTTGTATAGTGCAATAGTTTCTCCTTCTTTCATTCTAATAGATTCAAATTTACCTCTTCAGAATTTAACTTTAGCCTTCTGAACATGTTGATCTCCACGATATACCAGTGCTAACTTGTCCCACATTTTCTTTACCGTATCACATCCTTTAAGATCATTGAACTCTAGGTTTGTGAGAGTAGATGATATCTATATCATGACTTGTGTATGTTCCTGTCTTTCTCTTATTTTTTCAAGTGTCAAAGGACCAACTAGTGGAGGTGAGTACTCATTGTCAAGATGGTTTAATGCATAATATCCAATTCTAGATATGTGGAGCCTCATCCTATTCTTCCATGTAGAAAAGTTATTCTTGTTCAACTTAGGTGCCTCCCTCTTATACATCTTTGGATCTTTAACTCAAGTCCCTTTAAAATTATCTCTCAGAGAAAAACCTATGATACCAATTATTGGTTTACTGAGAGGGGGGTGAATAAGAAAATATTGAATCTTATAACTTAAAACTTAGATCTCTTATTCAACTCGATAACTTAAATAACAACAACAACCGAAACTAAGATAACTCTACTTATCTCACTCAATAACATATACCATATGCAACTAACATCCACAATTATCAATGAAACTCACACAACACCAGATTTAATGAGGAAACCCAATTTGGGAAAAACCTCAGTGGGAATTTTCACCCACAAAAAGAAATTCTCTTTTGAAGTATGCTCGGTTAAGAGCCAATCCTGTTAAAAATTACAATGCACATTTGTTAGTGTTAGAATAACTGAGAGGGGGGGGGGGTAAATAAGTTGGTTCTCAATTATTCTACAGTCCCAAATTCTCCCAGATGTATATAACAATAATTTCAAACATATAATTTAACTTGGTGAAATGTAAACTGTAATCTCAAACTTTTAGTCCTATATCAAGTAGTAGTAAATCAATACTGTGATTACCAATCAATACAGATAAAATAATGTGTAAATAAAAATAATAATCCACAATAATCATACACATTGACATATATTTTTATTGTGGAAACCCTACTAATGGAAAAACCACTTGGGACTAGTAACCCAAAATATTTCACTCTTCTGAAGTGAGCTCAGTTAAGAGCCAACCCTGTTAAAGGTTACAATGCACAGTGTTAAATGTGACGCAGTTAAAGGATTTTAAAATAAAAATTCTATCTTGACCAATAATTCACTATGGGGTCAACAAGAAAAAACTCAACATTCATTAGAATGTCATATTAAAGACTTTCACGTCCTACTCGGTTAAGAAATTTATCTGTAACAATGGTTAAACTGATACAGTAATGATATGATTTAAATACAACTCTATTTGCAGATTTTTAGATCTATGCTAAGTACATAATACCTTTGATCAATTTGTTCACTTCAGTTCTATTGATGGGACTTTGTGACCAGGTCCACCAACAGATGTAAGTTGTCACTGGGTACCGGGGTACCGACCAACTTTTCCTGTAAAGGTTGTCCGGAGAAATGAGATTCTCCGGGCCTTCAAGCACCTGAGAGTTGGGTCTCAAAAGTATGGGGGATCGGTTGGGAGTGTGACTATTTTTTTGGGGGGGATAAATGGTTATCTCAACTCGTCTACTCCGAGGATTTAGGTAAGTGAGGTTTCTTGAAAGCATTCGTTAGTTACCAAATAATTTCAAAAGATATGCCAGGGTTAGAACTACTTCATCTACTTATAGCTATGCTAAACATTCAAAACATCAACCATGCTCTAACATGCTACACTAAATACTGAACAAATACAAAACCATCATCTCATACTTATTCAATAGCGAGGGAAAAGAAGGTTGTTAATCTACTTAAAATATTAGAGCAAGGGACATAAGGAACATACAACACAAAAGAATGTTAATCTAGAGATTAGAATGATAACAAAATAATTGAGAGAATCCTTCCTTCTTCATTAATATGATTCCAGCTAGCACTGGTGCATACATTAACAACTCCAAGGGAGCATGTATTTACTGAAAGCTTCTAAAGACTAATGAGCATTGAGCTCTGCAACTACTGAGAATGAAAATACTGAAAGTGCTAAAGCTATGGACTGCAAAATCATAAATTTCACCGAGCCTTGGAATGAGGTCAGAATTATTATTTATACCCCTCTTGCACTAAAACTAACCTAACTCATATTTACACTTCAACCAATATAATACAATTTTTGGTGGCTGGTACTACCTACACCACGTTACAAAGACCTCAAGATGGAAAAGGTTTGATATGTCAGAAGAATAAGACAAGAAAGGAGGAGTGGAAGAATCAACCTCGAGAAGAGAGCTGGAGGGAGAAAAGAAGAAATATGATCCCCCAGGGATCGAGGCTACATGCTTCATCAATGAAAAAGTGGCTCCCTGTCTCTGATGCACCAGGTGTTATGTTGGAGCGGCGCCTTGGGAAGATCATCTATTAGGATCATCTTGTTGAGCCGATGTGCCTTGTTGGAGTCACCCACCTTCTGACATCCTTATTAACTACTTTGAAAGTGACCGGTTGGCTTTGGGAACTGGGACACTGGTCACTGAAAGAATACAAAACTATCGAATCCAAAACTCTGGAATTTAGAAGCTTGCACTTCCAAAGAATGAGTAAATACAAAGTACATCTTTTGGTGATCATCTTCAGAACCTAGATAATTCTATTGTTCCTTAGTATCATTGAAGGTTTCTAAGAGTTGGGCAATTCTGTCCTTGTCAATATCCTTGAGGCCGGCCTAACGAAACTTGGCCACCTCCACCTGCTCGCCCAGATCCAAAACATTTTCTTTAAACTCTATGACCATCTTTGCCATGTTGTGACCTTGGAGCACCATGCAAGTTATGCATGTCATTTTTTCTCCATCTATTCCCTCTAAGGATTGATACCAAGATTCCATTAGCTCATCAAATTTTCCCTCTTCGTATTCCTCTAGAGTACATGTTTCAGTACTAAAGGGATCAACTCCAGAGACCTTTGAAATGAATGACTTGTATAAATTGAAAGAATATTGAGCTTCTTAGACTTTGTTGCATAAGGCCCCTAGTAGTTTCTTGATTACCTCTAATGTGAGGTCAAGTCTAGAGTGCTAGATCCAGACAAAGTCAAAAGACTCCTCTCCCAAAATTCTGGCCTTGGAGACAACTTCTTCTTCGATGCCAATGAGCTCTGCCAACTCAGCCTTCCATGCTTCATAATTTTAAATGTCTCCCTCCCAGATGGAGATAGTAGTTTCAGCCTGGTGTAGGATATTGCTAGCCGCATATAAGTTTGAGAGTGTGGATATTAAGAAACACCAAATTTTTTCTACTTGTTCAGTAATCCATTTGTCAACCGTCTGGGCATTTTTCTTCATAGCCCATAGTGAATCTATGTCACCTTGAGGGAGTAGTTCCCCGGATGTGGAGACTTCCAAGGAAATGACAGTAATAGGCTGTGCAATCTCTGTAAGCAGCCCCATGAGGTTTGTATTCTTTTCATTTTCTGCCTTGAATTTCTGGGCCTCCCTTTCATAGCGGGCCTCTACTGCCTTGGATGCTTCTTTTAATAGGTCCAGTTCACCCTATTTCCCTCTCTTCCCCAGTGATATTTCAGTGATAGAGTATTCATCGGACCTTGTTGTTTCTTCATCTATGTTTGGGGAAGGTGTTGTGATTGCCGCAACTGTATTTCCGCCCGACCCAGTCTAAAGAGTATGGACTGTCCGAGCTTTCTTGGCCTTGGGAGGATTCTATTCCTATGCCATAATATCCACTAAGGAGTGATGGACCTTGGGTGTTACTAGGGCCTTTCTCTTCCGGGACTCCACCAACCATTGTGGTGGTAGGGGTGGCCTTGCAGCCAGAATTTGTTCTTGTAGTTCCCCTCTGGGGTTTTTTTGTGTTCCCCCGGTATTCTGAGCCATTTATAACTCTTTCCATGCATCCTCGGGCTCACCAAAAATATTTACCTTGGTGGTACTTGTGTCCTTTTCCCCGGTGTTCACATCCTTAGCAGCATTAGGATCAACATCCATTTCTCTGGGGTTCTGTTCCCCACCTTGCTACTGTTCTTTGTTAGCTTCCTCTGCCAGAGTGTTTTCTTCAATTGGTTTATTCTCTGGGGGTGGTGGAGGTATTGGGCCAAGATTCAACATTTGGGCTGCTGTAATTACCTCACCAAATGTTACCCTTGGAGGTGGTGTTTGGAATATGACAGTTGGGGTTACGGTTGATCTCACGGGTCTGGTTTTCCCAATTGATGCCAACTGCCCGCCCTATGCTTGCCTACTCTCCACAGTCCCCACAACATGTATCTCTGAGATGTCAGAGATGTCTACCTATTCTTATTCTTTTTCTTCTTCTACCCGGGCTTCCTACTCTTGGGCAACTTCTTGTTCCGGGACTTCTTCTTCCTGTGCGGTGATCTCTTCCGCCGACTTTGTGATATCTCCCTACAAATTCCCAAATTCATCAATCCCAAATACATCATCAAATTCATGTGGAGGGGAGGTCTCTGGGATATCCTTAGGTCTTGCGTCCGGTTCCAGGGAGTCAGAAGAAACAATTTGTATTTCTTGGATGCTTGGCATCCCAAGTTTTGGCTCCATTTTTGGCTGAGGGTTAGTCTTCCTTTTCTTTCTCCCAGTTACCAAAGGGGGCCCTGCATCTAACATAGCTTCCTATTCCTCCTCTGACTAGGTCCCTATTTCTCAGACCTTCAATGTTGCTAGTGAAGGGGAAGAGAGAGGACGGACAGGTCTGGCCATAAGAACTGGGGTGGCCAACTATGTGATTAAGTTATCTTTTATTTTCTTAGAGACTGCCAGCATATGCTATATTTTCTCCCCTATGGGGGCCGCAGATGGGACTTGGGGAGGGATTCCCACCTTCTTCTTTCCTTTGTCCTTTCCTTGTGAGGAGGTTCTGACCCTAGAAGTTGAGCCCCATACGAACATGCCAACTTTACGTGTGCTTCTTGGGAATGCCTTCTTGAAATATGCGTGGCTGCGTTTGACCATGTTGTGGGTAAGGTCCTCAATTGTTGGACCTTCCTGGGCATTCTAGTTGATTGGAGGGAGAACCAATTTTTCTACTACCTTTTCTTTATATTGTGGGTCCATAGTGGACCCGGTGTCCAAGAAGTCATCCGAGAACTTTCAAAGCTTTAGCCTCTCCATCATCCCCATTGTCACCCAGATGAAGTGTCGGCTCCAGAATTCAAATTCATCCTAGAAATCTTCCCAAAAATCCTCCATGTGAAATGCATGGGGCTCTGATACTTAGGGAAGTGCCATTGCTATTTTTCCTAGCGGATAAAAGTTCTTCTGTGCCAGATAGATTTTTGTTAAGCCCAAACTTTTAAGCTCAATGTCTGCCTTCTTAGCTACGGCTAGACTACAAGAATAGTTCTCATAGGTGATTGGGAATCAAACATTTTTTATCTTCTTTACTGAGAAGAGGGCGTATAGCTCCAGGTTCTGCTGGCAATATTCTAAAAGAATTATTTTGTTCCCACAATGCTTGGGCAATAAATAGGGTCTCCCGGAGAAGCCAGTCATCCGAATATAGGTGTGCTACTGAAACTGAATGTAATAGTGGACATAACTTCTGACCAAATCCATTGCCTCCTTAGAGAGGTGGTATCTAGTGTCCCAGGTAGGTGTGAGGAGTTTATAGTAAATGAAGGCATCATTTACTCTACAGAAGCTAAGGAAACTAGCCTCCCATTGGAATTGTGGGAAATAATCCCAGGGAGCACTCTGGCCCAGGCTGATCCCAAGTGGACCTGCAGTGAGTAGCCCATTTGTGATGGGGCATTGTTGTGCCAAAGTCCAAAGAACATAGGATGTCATGTAAAATTTAGAGGTCCCGGTGACTTGGAGGAACTAGGAGTCCACATGATTTGAGATGATGGTGGCCCAATCAAAGTACTTCTCACCAGAAGAGATGTTGAGCAAGAAGTATTACATCCACACTGAGAATTCTTGGGCATGGGGCTGTCCAAAGATCCTACATAGTGCTATGATCCCCATCTGTATACTTTCCTTGAATTCTGTCTGGGGGATCTCCAGCTTCATCCTTTTGGAGTCTTTCTTTGGCACCTTAAGCCAATTGTTGTTTAGATACTGCCAGGCCATGTTTTCCAGTTCCAAAAATTCTCCCAAGGCCAAGGACCAGGTGATGATGGCTGCTCCATCAAACTAGGGAATCCCCAGACCTGCCTAAAAGGTTGCGGCATCCAAAGATACCATAGGGGTTGGATATCCGGTTGAGACTGGGGCAGCGAGCATGACAGCTTAGACCGATGAATTGTAGTGTGTGGCCAAAGTAAGAATAAGTTTTGGGGCTTTCTTGAAGCATGGGAAGCAATAGCTTTAAGAATCCTGGAATTGCCAACATTGATGGCTAATGGGTCTCTGACCATTTGTTAGATATACATCATTTTTACCAGGGCCTGCATTTCTGCCCACATTCTGATGCTGGTGTCAGTAATAAACTGAACCTTGGAATCAATCTTTGATCCCATGATGGTTTCTCCCCTTAAGTACTTCATGGTTAGTGGGTGCTTTCTAGGGCCTTCTCAATCTTACCCCTGACGGCTGCCCTAGTGACTTCTGTGGTGGGGAGATCTGGGATCCTGAGTGGAGAAGATGCGGATGCCTCTGACATGATTAACAAATTTGATGCTGGCAACCTGCAAGGCAAGATGACCATCAAAATTTATACAAGACAAAAAATTACTCTGAGCTTCAGAGATCTTACCATCATATAGTGTCTTCACCTTAAAGAGTTAATTCACGTTAAATCCTGGAAGAGATATACATATAATGAAGACTTAGGAGGCTGGACCATTATCTGGACCCCTGGGGATTCCCACACATATGATGGAAGTAGGATAGGGGCTGAATGAGGAAATAGGACCCATAGTCCAGAAAACTAACCGTTGGGTGACATAGCTAGAAGATCATGAGCTGTACTAGGCTGACGTGGGTGTCACATGGCCATGCAATAAATAGGAGTTATGGAAATAACACTGACAACTGTCTGAATGCACATGAAGTAGAAGCCACTTGGCTAGAATTGAATGCGCACATGGGAAATTAATTTGTCATTAAGGCTAACTTCGATGGAGGAGAGAGAAAACTACCATGGTTCAAACCAACAAGGAGTCGAGCCCAAACCAGGCAGTATTTTGTTGAGAAGGCAAGCTCATGAATTTGGGAAAACATGGACAAGGACATGGTGAGCTCAACATGATACTAGAAGGATATACACCAAAAATACAATAGAATATAGAGGGCTGAGGGCCGAAACATATATACACAGTTTACAGACATTTACATAATATAAAAAAGAACTACATAAATATACAACGCGCAGGAAACCAGCCTAAATTACAACTGCACAGAGGGCGGTCAACCCTCTGCTAGTGCCAACCCACCAATGGGAGGTGACCAAAAATAGAACCAAAAATGAAAACCACAAGAAAAACCATAAACAAACAAGAAACAGAAAGAAAACAAAACCCAAAAAGGCAAACAAGAACCGGAAAACCAGGAACCAAAGAGTGAAAGGCAAATGCTTACCTAGAATGTGAGAAATGTGGGGAGGATGAACGCTGAAATATTTTGCAACAAGCTAACCTTCAAAAACACCATGAGAACACACTGTAAACCATCGGTAAATTTCCACTAAACACCGGGAGCACAAGCTTGTTTAATCTCCTTAATTCACCTTAATTGCTCTGAATGCTCTAAGTGTTTGACAGTGGTAAATGTGAAAATGACAGGTAACTCCTATTTATACCCTTAGGGTAAAAAAATGCATTGCATTCCTTCCACAAACCCCAAACCCTGCAAACCTCTGGACTTCGGGCCCAGGGATTCCATGCAACTATATCTTTTCGCGACAGAAGACATAATGGCAGACAATCCTGAAGTCCAGAATCCGGCTCTAGAAGAGACAAAAAAATGCTGGGACTAGGTCCCAGAGACACAAGAAGGCAAAAGAAAAATAAATACACCCTTGCAGAAGAAAATCCCGTAGGGAAAACAAAGAAAACAAAAGAAAACAAGGCAAGACCCAAAAAGCAGAAAGCGGGACCCAACATTTTGCCTACAAAATGTAGGGATGGGTATGCAGGGCATAACAAATGGTGACTATCTGGGATGGATGCCTCAGTGCATTTGAGAACTTTAGAATCTGAGGTTAGCAAAACCAGAATAAATCTTTACTTGGAGCATTCTATTTGCAAAGTGTGGGGTGTCTGAGAAAATCGAGCTCATCACTGATTCGATCTTTCAGTCTTTCGTCAGTTGTGAAGTGTGTGCTTTGAAAGAACACTAAGTTGATTACCTCTAGGAGAAGCAGAGAATAGGTGCTAAGTAAGTCAAACCAAAATTGTCATATCTTTCCCATTTCCCCCGAATACCAGAATTTCTCCATTCTTTAGTTCATTCTTTTCCTTTTCTTTTCTGGGTGGGAAGGCGGTACTTCTTTCACCGTGTAGATTAAGCTTAGCTAAATTTAAATGGTGGTACTTATTTCACCTTGCCACCCACTTTAATTTTAAAAATAGGAGAGAAATTCTGGACCTAGAATATTTTGATGATTTTCAGGCTTGGTCAACAAACCAATGCAGCCAATCTGTCCTTAGTGTGTCCGATTACTTATTTCTTTAGGTTTTGATTTAACTGATTTCCAGACTATTGAGATGTGAACCAGATGAATATTACCCATAAACTTTTACCATACTTTCAAAATAACTCTAGAGCACAGACCAATTCCACCATGCTAACCATAGATTCCAAATTCGTCAAAATGTAAAAGGTACCGTTCCAGAGACTAGATGTCATGCGAAGCATACCTGTATACAAAGGAGAGGGCCAAACACTGGGAACCCAGGGAAAACAAAAAAAACAAAAGAAAATGAAAACAAAAAAAAAGGAAGTGGTCCTGGAGGATGGCTGAAAAACTATTTACAAGGACAAGGTACCCCAAATGGAGCATCGGGAAAGATATTTACAAGCGAGAACTTTACACAAAATATAACTCTAGACAAAATTATCGCATAACTTACTCAAAATAGTGCTTGAGAAACTGTCCATTGACAGGTAATGGGACGGCTTCTCTGGTAATGGTGTTGAGGTGATAATTTTTTTCCCCACATATCTTAGATATCAAATATGGTCCAAGCCAGAGCTGCTGGAATTTAGTGTGTTTTCCCTTCTTTTCTCGGGCCTTGTCCCACAAGAGGACCAAGTCCAAAATATGAAAGGCCTTGTATTGGGCCCTTCTGTCAAACCATTATTTTACTATTACTTGGTGGTGCACAAAATGTTTAAGGGTTGTGTCTCTTTGTTCCTCCATCTGCACTAGATTTAGGAGCCGAACCTCCACGATATTGTCCCGATTGCTGAATTCCTGCATGAACTGTAAAACTGGGATCTGTAAGTTAATGGGGAATACTAGGTTCTGGCTATAAACCAGATGGAATGTGGATGTCCCTAGGACTATCTTAATTCAGATATGATCCACCCAGAGGGTGAATCTCAACTTTTGATGCCAATCTTGGGGGTTTTTTTCTAATAGATGTTTGATCACTTCAAATAAATTTTTGTTGGTCGATTCAACAACACCGTTCCCCTGGGGGTAATAGTTGCTAGAAAACATCAGAGTGATCTTTCTATTGTAGGTCCATTTGAGTAATTAAACCAAAGAAAATGCCAAACCATTGTCACAAACTATAGCAAAGGGCATTCTGAATCTTGTGACGATGTCTTCCTCCAGGAATTTTATGGCTACATCTGCCACATTGTTTTTACAAGAGATTGCTTCAGACCACCGAGTGAAATAATTGGTAGTAGTTATAATGTACCAGTGGTTGGTAGACGAGTTGGGGTTGATATCCCAATCAAGTCAAATTCCCATTGGGTGAAGGGTCTAGCTTCAAAGATCATCTGCAGAGGCATGGCTGGGTTCCACTCACGATGTGCCATGGTTTGAAAAGTGTAGTATCTCCTAACATGAGTGTAGACATCCTTGAAGATATAGGGCCAATAATACCTAGCCTGGAGGATATGATGGGCAGTGGCGTCAGCTAAGCCATGCCCAGTTCCAAACTGCCCATGAAATTCTTCAATCATTTTCGTAGCCTGGTCCCTGTCCATGCACCGTAGGTACACCCCTTCATAATTCTTGCGGAAGATCATTCCATTTTTTACCATGAAGTGCGCACTTTTCAACCACAAGGAGCAAGATTTGTTTGGGGGTAGCTCCTCCAGGCATCTGTTGTTCAAAAACAAGTATACCAAGTTGGTATACCATGGATCTTGAGTAATGGACTCCACTGTGTATGTCTGACATTCGATGCTGGGAGTCTCTTCTGCCATCACTCTACATAGTCCCTGGCCTCGGACTATCTTCATGGGTTGAATTTCCAAATTGTACTCCTAGGGGATGGCCATCCATTTCCCCTGTCTTTCACCTAATTCACTCTGCATCAATAGAGACTTAATAGCCTAGTTTGGGATGTTGGCGTGTACTTTGCTCCAGAGAATATAGTGCTAGAATTTCTTCACAGCGCGGATAAGAACAATGTCTTTCTTTTCCAATGATGAACACTGGACTTCGGCATTTTTGAAGGGGGAGATCATGAAAGCTATTGGTCATTCTTCCCCCTCAACCTTCTGGGTCAATACCGTCATGGCAGAATGCAGTGAGGAAAAGGAGTATATGTGAAAAGGGAGGGAATAGTCTGGACTATCCAAGACTGGTGCCTCCACAACCATTTGTTTAATCTGGGAGAATGCCCACTTTGCCTTAGGAATCCACTCAATCTTAGTATCTTTCTTCATCGTTTCATTGAGTGGCTTTACAATCTTGGCAAATCCGGTGATGAACCACTGGACAAAATTGATCTTCCTAAAGAAAGATCTCATTTCCTTCTTGCTGCCGGGCATTTGTAGATTTAGCAGCGCTTCAACTCTCTCAGGGTTAATGGATATACCCTTCTTGGAGACAATATTCCCAAGTATTTTTCCTTTAGTGACCCCGAATATACATTTCTTAGGGTTGAGGGATATTCTGTATCGATGACACCTCTCACAAATTTGGGCGAGGTGGGCAGAATGATCATGCCTGTCCCGGGAAAAGACGGTCAAATCATCCATGTAGATGATTGTGCATCGGTTCACTAGTCCTTTGAACGCAATGTCCATAGCCTTCTGAAATGTGGCCCCTACATTTATTAGGCCAAAGGGAATTCTCCGGTATGCAAACATTCCCCACTTAGTGGTGAACATTGTTTTGTTTCTATCTTCATACTTAACCATGACCTGGTTATACCCAAAGTACCCATCTAGGAAAGACATCATTTGAGACCCATTCACAATTTGCAACACCTCATCCAAAGAGGGGAGAGGATGATTATCCTTCTTCGATGCCTTGTTTAAATTTCAAAAATCTATGCAAAGGCAGATCTTTCCACTTTTCTTCCTCACGGGGATGAGGTTGGCAACCCACATAGTATGCCAGATTGGGAAGATGATCTGGGTTGATAGTAGTTTTTGAACCTTTTGATGAATTAGAGGCTCGATCACTAGGTTGACTGGTCTTTGCTTTTTTTGGAAGGGCTTAGCATCAGGCTTTAGCAGGATGGTATGGGTCATGATGGAGGTATCATAGGTCTTCAAATCCTCATACCCCCACGCAATTAAATCAATTTATTCTCAAAGAACCATGAGAATATTCTCCTTCTCCTCAGGGGAGGAGGAGGTGCCAATGTGTACCATTTTTTCTTCACCGTCCTGGCAAAGGTTTACTTTCTCAAATTTTCCCCCCTCAGAGGAGGATGATATCTTTTCCTGGTCCCAAGGGTCCGAGTTGAAGACACATCCCAGCGCTACCATCCCCTTAGGGATGGTGTTGTTTGGTAAATATATGATCCCATCATCTTCTTCACCCTTTCCAGTATCATCATGTTCTCTTTCCTCCACTATCTGGTCCTCAAAGGTACCAATATTGGCTATAAAGGCTAGGATATGTTGATTGTCCTCAAAGACCTAAAAATGGGTGACATTTTATGGGATGAACGGGGTGGAGACCATCTCAACAGAGAATTTCTAAAGTTGGGAGCCAGCCATTGGCTCAAGAGTGCTGGCAGATATAGCAAGGGCATCTAGAACATAGTTTCTTTTCTAGAGAATAAGATCAATGCCAAAGGCATCAAAATCTTTGATGAGGCTCCACGCCTGGTTGCGATATGTGGCCAGCCTTTTATCATGACAAGTGTATTGGCTCCGTACCTGCTTTACGATCAACTCTGAATCACCTAGGGCCCGGAGCCGAGTGATTCCCTTTCTTAGTGCAAATAGGAGTCCAAGGACCAAGGCCTAATACTCCATGATGTTGTTCATGTCATTTAACTATAGCCTGTAAGACGCGAGGAAGGATTTCCCCCACGGGTTGATCAATTCCACTCCGGTCCCACAACCTTGTTTAGACCTGGACCCGTCAAACTTAAGGGTCCATAAGTTATCATTCATTGTCTGGGGCTGGGAAGACAAAGTGGCTTTTGGATTATTCTTGGGAAGGTTGGGAGGAGTTTCCTCTGGCTCTAATGGTACACGGGTGAGGTTTTCCTCTGGGGCTTATGGCTAGGATTCCTAGACTCGTGGCATCACGGGGATACCACCGGAATGGTTGTTGGATCCAGGCAAATCCACTTTGTGTTTCTCCTCCTAGAGGGCTTTGATGTGTCAGGTAGCAGTGGAAATACATGGCTCACACTCTAATTATGAATGTTTCTGATAGTGCACCTAGCACCAAGTGCCAAATAAAAGTGTAGCAGTGGTCGATGTAGTACCTTGTGATTTGATCTCACCCCTTAGTTTCTCATCTAGGTCCTGCATTCTTTGGGAAATGATGGGATCTTCCCCAGGGTGAAATCAAAGGTCAAGATTTCTAAGGGTTTGTACACCCCGGGGGAAGTCTCAGAGAAGAGGACTTCATTTACCTTCCAAACTTTGGTGAGGGCCTATTTCATTCGAGGTTCACTTTCTACCTAAATATGGTTGGATTCTCCCTCCCAGGGGAGCCACAAGTTGGAGAAGTCAGTGGAGAAATACCCATTAAGGGACTTAGACCAATTGTGACTTAGTAACATCCCATAGGTCTCTGGGATGTCCACCACTTGGATGTCAATCACGCTTGCTATCTTAGGGTCCTGGATGAGATGAATATGGATGTTCTTCATCTCACCTACCATTTTTATGGCAATTTTATCCGGTTGGATTACTGTGCCGTTAGATGGGGTAGGGAAGAATCCAAGCTTCTGGCATATGGATAAAGGCATGATGTTACTCAAAGCTCTAGAGTCTACCAAGAAATTATGTATATTCTTCCCTTGTATGTTCAACCCAAGTAGGAAGGGAGGATCTTCAGTGTTTCCCTAGAAGACAACCTCATTGGTGTCATCAAAGGTGATAGTCTTGGGTGGGCGATTGACAGTTTCTGAGTTTCCCAAGAGCTTCAGAAGAGACTTCCTCTGCTCGAGATGGTTCAGCCAAACCTTCATCAAAGTCATGGAGGTGGTAGTTCATTCTAACATTTTTGTGATGTCAAACCTCCCTTCAGGGAATTTTTGGCTTCCCTTGGCTGGGTCCTTAGATTGACTAGAGCTAGACCCTTTCAGTGGGAAGGGGCAATCAAGTGTGTCATCTTGGGGAGGGGTATCTTTGGGAGGCATGGGTGTGTAAACTGGTCCTTTACTAGCTTGACTCTGGGTGTTGTAGGGATTCTATGGATTGGTGAAGGCATTGGCCTCAAAGGCCAGAATAGATTCATCAAATAACCCCTTTAATTTAGGTTCTTCATCTCCTTAGTCTGCTCCAAAGAAGACGGTCTCACAGGTGAAGGCACCATGAGTGGGCTCTTGAATAAGGGTTTTCAAGGGAGTAGGATCAGTATTTTGTTGCCTGTCTAGCTAGGAGATCATGATGACCTTCTCTAATGTGGCATAGTTCACCTCAGAATGAGAGCCTGTGTCATGTAATCTGCTCCAGTTGGTTAGGGGCTAGATTTTTGCAACTGGCATGAAATGGGAAGGTCCATCACTACCCTGACTGGAATTTTTGTTCAGAGGAGGTCCTCCAGTGTTAGCATTGTTGTTCCATTGCTATTGGTTGGGCCAAGGCCTGTTGTTGTAATTCCTCCCTCCGGCATTGTTATTTCGTTGGCCAAAGAAAATATTCCCTCTCTGGGAATTGGTGTTGTGGGGTACAAGAGTCCCCACCTTCAGCTGTCCCATGTCCACAGTTAGTGAGGACAATAGTCGCTGGAGGGATTCAACCTCTGCAGACAGTTGAGTATTTGTGTCACAATGTGATAGTTGTTGTTGTTGGTTCCTGGGAAAAGGCGCAGTATTTACCAGAGTTGAGGGCGGAAATCCTCCAGCTATGGATGACTGGAAGAAAGGCACTCTGGAAGGTTGTGTCTATGGTTGTTGTGTTTGCTATGGCTGGTTCCAGTGAACAAATTCCAGACCAGGTATTTTCTGTGTTTGCATTGGATATACGTACCGGGCCTGCTAGTCTATCAATAGTGGTGGGAGATTCATGGCCATTGCAGGGGCACCCATTTCCCAATTGGAGTTATATCCCCCAGCATAAGAAGTTCTGTCGGGTATCATGTTGAAAGGCATGCTCTGCCCAATCCTGCTTGAAGATTTGTTAAGACCGCAAGACAACTCCAAGGCTAGGTTGTAAACTTTCGCCAAAGTATCCCAGTTAGTAGGCGTGGTGGTTCTCCATAGGAGAGTGGAAAAAAAGGAGTCCATCGTGTTTAAGTATGTGTGGATGGTTACATCCATAGATGGGATGAAAGGACCCATGCATCGCTTCAAGGCGCGTTGGAACCTATGATTGAATGCTACAAGGGGCTCATTCAATTCCTTCCTAATGGAGATGAACTAGTTGTGGGACCATGATAGGTCCATGTGTACATGAAAGGGTGCCAAAAAGGTGTCTTCCATATCATTCCAACTATTAATGGAGTTGGCAGGTAGGTTAAGGTACCAGTTCAGCTCATTCTATCCTGGGGATAGGGGGAACATCTGGGTCACAACGTCTTGATGTTGGATCCGGTGTTAGTTCATGACATCTTTGTATGCCTACAGATATTTTTCTAGGTTCATGAGCCTAAGTTCTCATATTGGGGACAAATATTTTCTGGGTGTGCAGGAAGATCGTTGGTTGCACCTGGAAACATTCCCATCAGGGACCTAGTGTTTCCAAAATACGTAGCCATCAGGGGTGTTGGCTTTTGAACAGATTGAGAGCTACTCCCTAGGATAGTCTGGGAGAGTTGGGTATCTTGAGACGTAGTAGATCCCCAGACAATGTTAGCTGGTTTGGCTTTCGGGGTTTGATTCTTTCAAGCGGGAGGCTTGAGTCTGAAAAACCTTCTGGGATTTGGGGCTGATCTAAGGATTCTTTCAAATCAGGCTGGTGAAAATGATCCAATCCCACTAAAGGTCTGCTTCCTAAAAATAAGGCTTGGGGAACCTTTCGGGGGTGTAAAATCTAAATCCTCAGAGGGGGATGATCTCATGCCCTCCTAGCGCCATTTTCTATTGACAGGACTTTGTGACCAGGACTGCCAATAGATGTAAGTTGTCACCGGGTACTGAGGTACCAACCAAATTTGCCTGTAAAGGTTGTCTAGAGAAATGAGATTCTCTAGGCCTTCAAGCACCTGAGAGTCAGGTCTCAACAGTGCGGGGGCTCGGTTGGGAGTGTGACTATTTTGTTTGGGGGGATAGCTAGTCATTTTGGCTTGTCTACTCTAGGGATTTAGGTAAGTGAGGTTTCCTAAAAGCATTCGTTAGTTACCAAATAATTTCAAAAGATATGCCAGGGTTAGAAGTACTTCATCTACTTATAGCTATGCTAAACATTCAAAACATCAACCATGCTCTAACATGCTACACTAAATACTAAACAAATACAGAACCATCAACTCATAATTATTCAATAGTGAGGGAAAATAAGGTCATTAATCTAATTAAAACATTAAAGCAAGGGACATAAGGAACATATAATAGAAATGAATGTTAATCCAGAGATTAGAATGCTAACAACATCATTGAGAGAATCCTTCCATCTTCATTAACATGATTCCAGCCAGCACTGGTGCGTACATTAACAACTCTAGGGGAGCATCTATTTACTGAAAGCTTCTAAAGACTAATGAGCATTGAGCTCTGCAACTACTGAGAATGAAAATGCTGAAAGTGATAAAGATATGGACTACAAAATCATCAATTTCGCCGACCCTTGGAATGAGGTCAGACTTATTATTTATACCCCTCTTGCCCTAAAACCAACCTAACTCATATTTACACTTCAACCAATATAATACAATTTCTAGTGGTTGGTACTACCTACACCACGTTACAAAGACCTCAAGAGGGAAAAGGTCTGACATGTTAGAAGAATAAGACAAGAAAGGAGGAGTGGAAGAATCAGCCTCAAGAAGAGAGCCAGAGGGAAAAAAGAAGAAATCTAATCCCCCGGGGATCGAGGCTACATGCCTCATCAATGAAAAAGTGGCTCCCTATGTCCGATGTGCCAGGTGTTATGTTGGAGCAACACCTTGGGAAGATCATCTTGTTGAGCCAACGTGCCTTTCTGGAGTCACCCACCTTCTGACATCCTTATTAACTAATTTGAAAGTGACCGGTTGGCTTCAGGAACTGGGATGCTGGTCACTTAAAGAATACAAAACTATCAGATCTAGAACTCTAGGATCCAAAAGCTTGCACTCCCAAAGAATGAGTAAATACAAAGTACATCTTCTAGTGATCATCTCCAAAACCCAGAGAATTTTATTGTTACTTAGTATCATTGAAGGTTTCCAGGAGCTGGGTGATTCCATCCTGATCAATATCCTTGAGGCCACCCCATCAGAACTTAGCCACCTCCACCTGCTCGCCTAGATCCAAAACATTTTCTTTAAAATCTGCAGCCATCTTTGCCATGTCGTGACCTTAGAGCACCATACAATTCATCCATGTCATTTTTGCTCCATCTATTCCCTCCAAGGATTGATACTGAGTTTCCATTAGCTCATCAAATTTTCCCACGACGTATTCCTCTGGAGTACATTTTTTAGTACTAAAGGGATCAACTCTAGAGACCTTCAAAATGAATAACTTGTATAAATTGAAAGAATATTGAACTTCTTGGACTTTTTTGCACAAGGCCCCTACCAGTTTCTTGATTACCTCCAATTTGAGTTCAAGTCTCGAGTGTTGGGTCCAGACAAAGTAAAAAAACTCCTCTCCCAAAATTTTGGCCTTGGAGAAAACTTCTTCTCCAATGCCAATTAGCTCTACCAACTCAGCCTTCCATGCTTCATAAATTTCAATGTCTCCCTCCCAGATGGAGACAGTAGTTTTGGCCTAGTGTAGGATATTTTTGGCCACATATAAGTCTGGGAGTATGGATATTAGGAAATGCCAGACGTTTCCCACCTGTTTGGTAATCCATTCGTCAACCGCCCAAGCCTTTCTCTTTATAGCCCATAGTGAATCTATGCCACCTTGAGGGAGTGGTGCCCTGGATGTGGAGAATTCTGGGGAAATGTAAATAATAGGCTACACAAGCTCTATCAGCATCCCCATGAGGTTTGCATTCTTTTCCTTTTTTTCCCTGAATTTCTAGGCCTCCTTTTCATAGCGGGCCTCTACCACCTTGGCCGCTTCTTTTAACAGGTCCAGTTTGCCCTATTTCCCTCTCTTCCCCAATGATATTTTGGTGATGGAGTATTCATTGGCCATTTTTTTTGCTTCATCTATGTCTGGGGAAGGTGTTGTGATTACCGCAACTGTATCTCCACCTGACCCAGTCCAAAGAGTATGGACTGTCTAAGCTTTTGGCCTTGGGAGGATTCTGCGCCTGTGCCATCATCTCCACCAAGGAGAGATGGACCTTGGGTTTTATTGGGGCCTTCCTCCTCTGGGACTCCACCAACTATTATGGTGGTAGGGGTGGCCTTGCATCCAGAATTTGTTCTTGTAGTTCTCCTCCGGGGTTTTGTTGTGTTCCCCCAGTATTCTGATCTATTTCTGACTCCTTACCTATATCCTTAGGCTCACTGACAATATTTACCTTGGTGGTACTTGTGTCCTTTTCCTTGGTGTTTGCATCCTTAGCAGCGTTAGGATCAACATCTGTTTCTCCGAGGTTCTATTCCCCACCTTGCTATTGTTCTTTGTCAGCTTCCTTTGCTGGAGTGTTTTCTTTAATTGGTGTATTCTCTAGGGGTGGTGGAGGTATTGGGACAAGATTGAACATTTGGGCCACTGTAATTACCTCACCAAATTTTACCCTTGGAGGTGACGTTTGGAATATGGTAGTTGGGGTTACGGTTGATCCTGCGGGTCTGGTTTCCCCAACTGATGCCAACTACCCATCCTATGCTTTCCTTCTCTCCACGGTCCCTAAAATGTGTATCTCTAGGATGTCAGAGATGTCTACCTATTCTTTTTCTTTTTCTTCTTCTACCTAGGCTTCATTCTCTTGGGAAGCTTCTTGTTCCAGGACTTCTTCCTATGCGGTGATCTCTTTCGCCAACTTCGTGATATCTCCCCGTAGATTCCCAAATTCATTAGTCCCAAATACGTCATTGAATTCATGTGGAGGGGAGGTCTTCAGGATATCCTTATGTCTTGCATCCAATTCTGGGGAGTCAGAAGAAACAATTTGTATTTTTTGGATGCTTGGCATCCCAAGTTCTGGCTCCATTTTTGGCTCAGGGTTAGTCTTCTTTTTCTTTTTCCTAGTTACCAAAGGGGGCCCTGCATCTAAAATAGCTGCCTATTCCTCCTTCATCCTAGTCCCTATTGCTTGGACCATCAATGCTTCTAGTTAATGGGAAGAGGGAGGACGGACGGGTCCGGCCATAAGTACCGGGGTGGCCAATCGTATGATTAACTTATCTTTCATTTGTTGGGAGACTGCCAACATCTATTGTATTTTTTCCCCTATGGGGGCCGCAGACAGGACTTGGGGAGGGATGCCCACCTTATTCTTTCCTTTTTCCTTGCCTTGTTAGGAGGTTCCATCCCCAGAAGTTGAGCCTCGCACGAACGGGCCAACTTTACGTGTGCTTTTTGGGCATGCCTTCTTGAAATATGCATGGCTATGTTCGACCACGTCGTGGGTAAGGTCCTCAATTTTTGGACCTTCCTAGGCATTCTAGTTGACTAGAGAGAGAGCCATTTTTTCTACTCCCTTTTCTTTATATTGTGGGTCCATAGTGGACTCTATGTCCGAGAAGTCGTCCGGGAACTTTCGAAGCTTCAACCTCTCCATCATCCCCATTGTCATCCAAATGAAGTGTCAGCTCTGGACTTCAAAGTCATCTTAGAAATCTTCCCAAAAATCCTCCATGTGAAATGCATGGGGCTCTGATACTCGGGGAAGTGTCATTGCTATTTTTCCTAGCGGATCAAATTTCTTCCGCACCAGATAGAATTATGTTAAGCCCAAACTTTTAAGCTCATTTTTTGCCTCCTTAGCCGCAGCCATACTACAAGAATAGTTCCCACATGTGATTTGGAATAGAACATTTGTTACCTTCTTTACCGTTAAGAGGGCATGTAGCTCGAGGATCTGCCGACAATATTCTAAAAGAATTATTTTGTTCCCACAATGCTTGGGCAACAAATAGGGTTTCCTGGAGAAGCCTGTCACTCGAATATAGGTGTGCTATTGAAACTGAATGTAAGAGTGGCCATAAATTCTTACCAAATCCATTGCCTCATTAGAGAGGTGGTATTCAGCATCCTAGATAGGTGTGAGGAGGTTGTAGTAAATGAAGGCATCATTTAGTCAGCAAAAGCTGAGGAAACTAGCCTCCCATTGGACTTGTGGGAAATAATCCTAGGGAGCGCTCCGGCTCAGGCCGATCCCAAGTGCACTTGCAGTGAGTAGCCTATTTGTGATGGGGTGTTGTTGTGCCAGAGCCCAGAGAACATAGGAAGTCATGTAAAATTTAGAGGTCCGAGTGACTTGGAGGAACTGGGAGTCCACATGATTTGAGATGATGGTGGCCCAATCAAAGTATTGCTTGCTGGAAGAGATGCCCAGCAAGAAGTAGTACATCCATGCCAAGAATTCCTTGGCATGGGGCTATCCAAATATCCTACATAGTGCTATGATCCCCATCTATATACTTTTATTGAATTCTGTCAGGGGGATCTCCAACTTCATCCTTTTGGAGTCTTTCTTTGGCACCTTAAGCCAATTGTTGTTTAGATACTACCGAGCCATGTGTTCTAGTTCCATAAATTCTCCCAAGGCCAAGGACCGGGTGATGATGGCTGCTCCATCAAACTAGGGAATCCCTAGACCTGCCTAAAAGGTTGCATCATCCAAAGATACCATGGGGGTTGGATATTCAGTTGGGGCTAGGGTAGCTAGCATGATGGCTCAAACCGATGAATTTTAGTGTGTGTCTAGAGAAGAATAAGTTTCGGGGCTTGCACGGAGCATGGGAAGCAAGTAGCTTCGGCCATTTGTTAGATATACATCATTTTTACCAGGGCCTACATTTCTGCCCACATTTTGACTCTGGTGTCGGTAATCAACTGAACCTTGGAATCAATATTTGATCCCATGATGGTGTCTCCCCTCAAGTACTTCATGGTTAGTGGGAGATTTTCTAGGGCCTTCTCGATCTTAGTCCTAACGGCTGCCCTAGTGACTGCCACGGTGGGGAGATCTGGACTCCCAGGTGGATAAGATACAGATGCCTCTGACATGATTAAAAAATTCGATGTTGGAAACCTGCAAGGCAAGATGACTATCAGAATTTATACAAGAAAAAAAATTACTCCGAGCTCCGGAGATCTTACCATCGTATAGCATCTTCACCTGAAAGAGTTAGTTCATGTTTAATCCCGGAAGAGATATACATATAATGAAGACTTAGGAGGTTTGACCATTATCTAGAACCTCAGGAATTCCTACACATAATGATGGAAGTGGGATAGGGGTTGAATGACAACATAGGACCTGGAGTCTGGAAAACTAACCGTTGGGTGACATGGGCGGAAGATGAACTGTACTAGGCTGACACGGGTATCACATGGCCATGTAGTAAATAAGAGTTATGGCAATAACATTGACAACTATCCAAATGCGTGTGAAGTGGAAGCCACTTGGTTGGACTTGAATGCGTGCATGGGAAATTAATTTGTCATTAAGGCTAATTCAATGGAGGAGAGAGAAAACTACCATGGTTCAAACCAGCAAGGAGCCGAGCCCAAACCAGGCAGTATTCTATCGAGAAGGCGAGCACACAAATTTGGGAAAACATGAACAAGGGCATGGTGAGCTCAACATGATACTAGAAGGATATACACCAAAAATACATCAAAATATAGAGGGCTAAGGGCTGAAACATATATACATAGTTTACAGACATTTACATAATATACAAAAGAAATACATAAATGTACAGCGTGGAGGAAACTAGACTAAATTACAACTGCACAGAGGGTGGACAACCCTCTGCCAGTGCCAACCCGCCAACGGGAGGCGACCAAAAATAGAACCAGAAATGAAAACCACAAACAAAACCAGAAACAAACAAGAAACAAAAAGAAAACAAAACCCAAAAAGGAAAACAAGAACTGGAAAACCAGGAACTAGAGAGCAAAAGTTGAATGCTTACCTAGAATGTGAGAAATGTGGGGAGGACAAACATTGAAATGTTCTACAACAAGCTAACCTTCAAAACCACCATGAGCACATACTATAAACCACTGGTAAATTTCCACTAAACATCGAGAGCACAAGCTTGTTTAATCACCTTAATTCGCCTTAATCCCTCTAAATGCTCTAAGTGTTTGATCGCAGGAAATGTGAAAATGATAGTAACTCCTATTTATACACTTAGGGTAAAAAAATGTATTGCATTCCTTCCGCAAACCCTGGACCTTGCAAACCTCTAGAATCTAGGCCTCGGGATTCCATGCAACTATATCTTTTCGTGAAAGAAGACATAATGGCAGACAATCCCGAAGTCCAAAATCTGGCTCTGGAAGAGACAAACAAACTCTAGGACCAGGTCTGGGAGACACAAGAAGGCAAAATAAAAAGAAAGACACCCTCACAGAAGAAAATCCTAGAGGGAAAACAAAGAAAACAAAAGAAAACAAGGCAAGAGCCAAAAAGAAGAAAGGGGGACCCAACATTTTGCCTACAAAATGTAGGGACAAGTATGCAGGGCATAACAAGTTCATATGATTATTCATACTCTGTTATGCTCTGTTAATGCTCTTTCCTCCATGGCTCAGTGTTGTCTATAGAAAATGTTCATTTCTATCATTTAACCAGTTTGATTAGTCACGCATTAAATTTGCATGTGTGCGCATCATAGAATCATGCAATTCATAATGAATCTCTTGTCTCTTATATAGAAATCATTACTCATTTAATTTCCATCCTTTATATTTTTTCACTTAATATCCATCGTTGGTTTTGTCGCTTAAACCTTCCTTGGCAGTTGTGTTAAAAACATGTTTCAATCTTCTTTGTCTGATATTCCTTGAATTTTCATAGACGTTTGATCATCATAAAAAAACTTATAATTTACCTCAGAATCACCAATTTGTCAGTTCAACATTCTAGTCAGTATTGGTTGATTAAGTTGCTCGGTCAATATTGTGACGTGTCGTGATCCCTAGCTCGATTATCACTGTGCTCAATATATACTGTATTTACTCAGTGTTCACTGTTACTCGGTGTATACTGAAATCTTCAATTACTGACCACATAAACTTTGTTTGTTCCAGATCTTCAATCCATAATAGATGTTTGTTATCATAATGATACTCAAATAATTTGACATCAATGATAATACATTAACTGATTAATGTCTATCATCATATCTATAACTCGACTGACTATCAACAAAATGAATTCAAACATACAATCAGTTGTAGTTCATCAATCTCTCACTTTGGCATTGATGGAAACACAATATGAAATATGCAATATAAAAATGCCATGGAATACCAAAATTTCAATCTACAACTGCAAAATATTGTAGCTCTCCCTAGCTTGAGTATGTAAAATGTTTCAGCATTAAAAAATCACCATGCAGACTCTCCCTGTAGATTTGACTCTTTTGTTCTTGAATATTTTCTCTCTATAGATAGATATGTAATTTCTCTCACTTTCTTTTTTCTCCCTTTAATGAATAGATATTTCATTAAATCTTCTCTACCTTTGACAACAATGGAAAAAAGAAAATATACAGCTCTCCAATAGCCGTAAAAAAATATCTCTAATTTTTGGTGCAGTAAAATAAGTACCTTGCAATGTACTGATATGTCTATGCCAATTTAGTTCATCTTTGCATCAACATGATTGATATTCAGATTTCATGCAGATAGATGCAACCTCCTAGTCAACTTAGTGACCGATAGAAAAGGGACGAACCCCTAGTCTACCCCTCAAGTACTCAAATGTATCATTGGTAAGGGTTTAGTGAATATGTATGCAAGTTGTTCTTTTGATTGTACATATTCCATTATAACTTGTTTATCTTGTACTTGTTCCCTCAAGTAGTGATATTTGATAGATATATGCTTTATTTTTGCATGCATCACAAGGTTCTTTGAAATATTTATTGCACTAGTTGTTGGAGATTTACTTTTGGCAGCTAGTTGATTGTATGTTTGTCATTGATGACAACATGTAATATATAGAAATCTTCTGTATGTACTTATCAGAATGATGTTATCAAGACTTGTGTGGTTATATTCATGTTGTAGACATGTTGTTTATGTTTTGTTCATACACGTAGACTTAGATATGAAGTTTCAGTTGTGTTGTGTAATTTTGTTAACGACAGTTACAGTTTCTGGAGTTTGCCTGTACAGAGCCGATGTGTTGCATTGGTTCTTGAGTTGCACCTATCTTTAGGATATACATGTGTATACTATATATTCAAGTTTAGTTATGATTTGAAGATAGTTATCTAAAGGCGCCAAATGTGTTTCAACAAGATTTCAAAGTTAGAGTTAATTTGGTGAGGCCAACTTTGTAAAGCGTCGCGCCTATTCAGTTTATATTGCGCGGTTGTAATTATGCTTGCATGATTAGTTAAGCCAACAAGGATGTTATGAAGAGTTTCCTAATAGGTCCCATGATCTCATACTTTGAGGGAGATACTTATAGTAGTTCATTTGTGGAACGCTAAGTGTGAATGATAAGATAAGAGATAGAAAATGTACATAGTAGAATATCAGTTGTGTTTCATTCATCAAGGATCTATGTGAAGAAGAAGTGAAAGATTACAATACATTGGAACTGATCAAGACAACAGGTCTACTCTACATTTCATCATCAGATATAGTGCATATCTATTCTACAGAAGCTTTTAGCCTTCACCATTAAAGCAGTGAGCTTTTGGACAATGAGTCCTCACCCTTAACAGGGTTATTTGTAAAAGACTCCTAATAGGGTTAGACCCTTAACCAGGTCACTATACTTATTGCATTGTAAAGAAAAAATCCTAACAGGGTTGCAAGATCTTCTAACAAGGATTATTATAAACAAGTATAGTTCATTGTGGGTGTTAATTCCCACTAGGGTTTTTACCATTTGGTTTCCCTATAACCAAATTGTGGTGTTGTCTATTGTGTTATCTGAATGTGCATTTACTTTATTGTATTCTGGAGTCAATAAAGACAAGAATTAAATTAGTTGATAAATGATTCACCCCCCCTCTCAGTTATCCTTTGGGACTATTCTAACAATTGGTATCAGAGCCAAGTGCCTTGAAGATAAAGCCTAACAGCTTAAGGTAGATCAGATGGCATACTTCAAAAAAGAGAGTCCTAAGTTCGATGGAGAGAATTATCTGGATTGGAAGAACAAAATGATAACACATCTACAGTGTGTTGGTTTTGACATCTTTGAGATAGCCACACAAGAAGTTGTTATTCCCTCTTTAAAAGACCTCTCTAGAGTTGATGCTACTAGTAAACAAAAGGATACATTCACAACTAATGCAGTTGCCAAAGAAGCCCTTATAAGTGCACTATCTGACAGTGAATTTTTTGAGATCAAGAAAGTAGACAAGGCATACACTATATGGAAGTATTTAGAAGACATGTTTGAAGGATATATCCAAGCAAAGAATGCACGCAGGAAGACATGGAAAAATAAATACAACAATCTTGAGATGTTACCTGAAGAACATTAGAGCCTACAATCAAAGGATAAATAAAGCAGTTTCTGGAATCAAAAACAATGGTGGAGAAATATTAGAAGAAGAAATAATGGACAAGCTGTTGACTACTTTAACAACAGACTATGAGAAAAAGATCAATATTCTAGAGGAAACCATGCAATTTTCACAAGACTTCAAGAGAGAGACTTTGATCAGTAAAATATCTGCATTTGAGTTATCAAGACTGAAGATTGAACCCAAAAGTGAAACAACCTTCAAAGTCTTTGTTCATGGTAAGAAACCTTTACACATTTCTAGAAATACTGAGAAAGAATAAGTTGATGAAGAACTAGAATAAATCATTGCCATGATTGCTAAAAGAGAAAAGAAAGGCAAAGGCAAGTATGAAGGACAGTTTCCATTCAAATGTTTTTCATGCAACAAGATTGGTCACTTTGCATCCAAGTGTCCCACAAGAGTAAAGAAATTCAGATTTGATTATAACAAAAATATAGAAAGGAACGCTATCATGCTAAAGAAGGTGTAACTAATGAATATTTAGGAGAAGATGAAATTGGATTCATTGCCCTTAAAGACATGGAAAAATTGCTTGAGGAAATAGACATTGAAGATGAAAAAGAAGTAGAGGTGTTAGCTCTAATTTCCAAAATAGACATCAAAACTGATTGAATCATTGATAGCGGATGTTCTCATCACATGACAGGTGATAAAGATAGATTTTTTCATCTAGACAAGTACAAAGGTGGTATGGTTAGATTTGGAGATAACACTCCCAAACCTATCATAGGAAGAGGATCTATCACCCTGGATGGAAAGAATAAAATAGATGATGTTTTGTATGTTGATGGATTACATCAGAATTTACTAAGTGTTGGACAACTACTTGACAAAGGTTATCATTTTGAATTCAAAGAAAATAAATGCATTATTAGCAACAAAGAAGGAGACATGATTGCATCAGGCTCAAAAACAAAAGGTAATGTTTTTCATCTCAATTCAGATGTAAGTTGTTTTGTTGCAAAAGTGGATGACAGTTGGTTATGGCACAAGAGACTCTATCATATCAATTTTGATAATATAGTAAAGATAAGTAATGTCAAGGTAGTTAGAGACCTTCCAAGTATTGCAAGACTAGTTGACACAACGTGTAGGGAATGTGTTATGGGAAAGCATGTAAGGATCTCTTTCAGAAGCAAGCAAAACTCAGCTGAGAACAAGTTAGACCTAGTGCATACATATTTATGTGGTCCTACTCAAACTAGATCATACTATGAAGAAAGGTATTTCATTTTGTTTGTTTATGATTTTTCAAGGATGATGTGGGTTGCATTCTTAAAGAAGTCTGAAGCCTTTGAGAAGTTCAAAATATTCAAAGCCAAAGTAGAGAATGAATCTGGATTAAAACTAAAGTGTCTAAGATCAGATAGAGGAGGAGAATTCACCTCTGACCAGTTTTATGACTACTGTGAAGAACATGGACTCAAAAGACAGTTGAGTGCACCTAGAACCCCTCAGTAGAATGAGATTGCAGAAAGAAGGAACATGATCATACTTGATACAACATGCACTATGATGATTGAAGGAAAAGTTGCGCACACCTATTGGAGAGATGCAGTTAATATAGCAGTCTATACTATGAACAGAACACAACTAAGGCTAGGCACAGATAAGACACCTTATGAACTTTGGTTTGGTAATGTACCTACAGTAAAATACTTTAGAATCTTTGGCAGTAAGTGCTACATCAAGATAGATGATGGTGTTGGTAAGTTTGATGCTAGAAGTGATGAAGGTACTTTCCTTGGCTATTCTACTAAAAGAAAAGCATACATATGTTTCAATTTAAGATTAAAGAAGATAATTGAAAGTACTCATGTAAAGATTAATGAGAAGTTCATGGTTCAAGAGAGGTACTATGAATATGCACCTATGATTGAGGATGAACCCAGGCCTAACAGT
>MU223133.1:118514-133335 GCA_018584345.1 Thuja plicata | reverse complement strand
CTAGTACACCTTCTCATGCATTAGGACCCCTAGGAAGACCCCATGCCCCCTTTTGAAACATTGAAACACTCAAATGTGTCCCAAGAGGTCATAGTACCCCTTGGGACACACTTGAGTGTTCCAATGTGTCCTTGGGGATCAAAGAGGGACCTAAGGATTCCTAGTACACCTTCTTATGTGTTAGGACCTCTAGGAAGTCCCTCTTTGACCCCAAGGGACACATTTGAACACTCAAGTGTGTTATAAGGGTTCGTATAAACCCTTCAGACACACTTAAGTGTTCTAATATGTCCTCGGGGGTCACAGAGGGACCTGAGGGGTCCTAGTACACCTTCTCATGTGTTAGGACCCCTAGGAAGTCCCCATGACCCCTTTCGACACATTTTAACACTCAAGTCTGTCCCAAGGGGTCGTACGACCCCTTGCGACACACTTAAGTGTTCTAATGTGTCCTCGGGGGTTACAGAGGGACCTAAGGGATCATAGTACAGCTTCTCACGTGTTAGGACCCTTAGGAATCCTCTATGACCCCTTGAGAAACCTTTTGGATGCCTTATACTAGTGCAATTAACGTATATATTAATATGTCCTATATAATATATACTATATATACTATATTTTATTTTATTATATATACAATGTAATATTTAATATATAATATATAATACATATCATATTGAATATATATTTTACTATATATACTATATCATATATATATATATATATAAAATATATCTTAAATACAATTTAAATATGAAGATATTATGTGATATATTGTAAAATACATATTAATATATAATATATAAAATATGATATATATAATGTAACATTTAATGTTAATATATATTATATAATATTTAATGTAAAATATATATTATATAATATTTAATATATAATAGATATTATATAATATTTAAGATATAATATATAATCTAAAATATAATTTTTGATATATAATATATCATATGAAGGAGGGAGAAATGGGAGGGAAAATTAGGAGGGAGAAAGGGGAGGGAAAAAATTAAGAGGGAGAAAGCGGAGGGAAAATTAAAAAATCAAAATTCTGCCGTCATTTTTGGGTACTCGATTAGGCTTAGTATTGCTTTGTACACCAAACCTACATGGTCAACTCTAAAAATGTCACGAAAACATGTTTTTCTCCTATTTCTCTTGTTGGGATTAATGGGAAGTATGTACTGAGAGGGGGGAGGGGGGTGAATCAGTAGCTCTAAAACTTTTGTATCTTTTTTTTCAATTAACCTTTGTGTAATCAATTGTGCATCCAAATAATTTGATCTAAACTATCTTGATGTGAGTTATATCAATTCATTAACTTAACATACATCTGAATATTCATGAAATTAATTGACACATGACACAAGTTATGATATCATAGAAAACTCCTGTTAGGAAGTAAAAACTAAGGTGCGGATGGCACCCACAAAATCTTCACTATCTGCAGATTGGAAGGGGCCGGTTAAGGCTTACAATTTGATCACTTCTGATGATCTACTCTGTTAAGAGTATCAGTGGAGACCTGTTAAATTCTACTATGTTAGGAGCTTTAGCAACACTATTGAGTGTGCACTCGGTTAAGAGATTTGTAGTTGGGCTATTAAATCCACCTTCCTTGAAATGATTTTTACACTTTGCTCCACTTGTTAGAATGATAGAAAATTACAAATTGACCTGGTAAATGCAATCTCCTATTGCTGATACAGATCCAATTTAGTTTACATGAATAAGATTATCACCTAATTGTGATTGAATAATACCTTTGAATCTCAGTAGTCTCTGTTCTTGGTTCTGATAACCAAATTCACCTTTTGTTGTTCTAGTTCTTAAAACTTTCAATCTAATCCATATATGTGCTCATTTTCTTCATTCATGTTCTCCTCTCCCTTTACATCCTTTTTTCATCATCTCTCCTAATGAATGAATGTATAATCTATTTATAAGATGGATTGACATCATTAAGTGTCACAACTAACAATGTTAACTCTAAGATCATGTTTACAACTTGTACCTAAATCTCCTAGTCTATGTGTTTTAAATCAGTTAGACTGATTAAATCACTTAAATTCATGTTTCTTGTCCCTAAAGATATGGTTTTAAAAACAAATCAAGATTCTATAAATCAAACATGACTGCTTTATCTGACATGGAAGTTAGATCCACTTTTTGCGGCTGCAACTGACTCTCGGTTTCTAACTATCGGTTGTGCTCTAAAATCAGTTGATTGCCTTTCGGTTTTGTTCTGTCAATTTTGTCTTTAACTATCTCTCGGTCTGCACTATATCCTTCATGTCGGGTTCCTTTGTTGGGTTCCTCTTTATCCTTCTATCTTTGCATTTTCAGTTTGCACACTTAGTTGTGTCGTCGGTTCTCTTTGCACTTAGTCATCTTCGGTGATCTCTTTCTATCTGATCTTCGGTTTTCTCTTGTCCTGTCTTTTGGTGTATGCTTACTGAAAGTGTTGTTTGCATACTAATGGAAAATTAATGTCATCAATCTCCCCCTTTGACATTAGTATCAAAAATTGATATGTGCAAAATACTAACAAAATGTTAAGTATATACAACATATATAATCCTTAATCATTTCATGAGCCCCCGTATGTATATGTTGGTATATCTGTACATATAATATCTTTCCCTCTATAAGTAAATATACATATATTTGTCCATATGAGTATATATCATTTTCCCTATATGAATATACATATACATATACATATTCCCTTTGTACATTATAGTACTCATATCACTTTCCCCCTTTTTTGATATTAAGGGCAAAGGTCAATACCTTATAGTTTATCAAAAATGTGGGAGTGTGAAGACTTCATATCTTCCATCATTTTCTACCATTGTTCCTTTAATTTCTTAAGAGCCATGTGCTCGAGTGTGATCTAGGAGTGCATGTCATAGATGTTGTCTACTATAGACATCTCAGGGGTTCCTATTAGTTGCCTTGCTGAACTAATGTGTTGTTGGAGCACTGTAAGGTTCGGTAGAAGTTGAGATTGAAGCTCAATGACTTCTTCCCTAAAGTGTGTCTCTTCTTCCCACAATTCCTACCTTAACCTTTTGATCTCAATGATTTTCTCCTAACGCAACTTAATTGCATTGTCTCCATCGGTGGTTAAGCTTTTTGCACTGTTAGCTAGATCTGTATCCATCTTTGCAATGTTGTCACTATTCTCTTTAGTGAACTTTTCTAATGTGCTCAGTTGTTGAATCAAGGAAATAAATTTAGATATTATTGGATCTAATTTAGTAATGAATTTTGAAAGCTTTACCTTGTTGACTGCCACTTCTTGGCTGATGTTTTCAATAAGCTTCTACTAGTACTTCAGCTCTTCTCTCTCCTCAATTGCCTTCTCAACATCAATATTCTGAGTTGTTATTGCGTTGGTGAGAGTGGCTAATTGATCTAGTATTGGCTTGTTTTGATCAATATCAACATTGGGTATAATTTGGTGCAATATGTCCCATGTCATTTCCAGTACCATGGAGTCTCTGTGTTGTTTCTTTAGCTTCTCCTGTAATGCCTTTCTTTGGTATATTTCACCATATTCTTGTAATGCCTCAAAATCAAGTGTAGTTGAGTCACATTTTGGTATTTCAATAATTTCATCCAAGGTGACCTCCAACTTATTTTTCTTAGATTTCTTCTTCTTCTTTTGTGTTACAGTAGAATGTAAAACCATTTCCAATTTCTCGGCTTTCCTAGTTGTGCTTGATGAAGTTACCTATTGTGCTTCTTTTTGCTGCCTTGTTTCAGTTTCAGTTTGTCGGGTGTTAGAAGATGTCTCCACATTCACCTTCACATTGTCAGTAGAACCTTTGTAGGTTTCCTTAGGAGTTTCATCTTTAGGTTTATCTCCTTCATCGGTGTCCTTAGCTTCATCATTCTTTGTTTCTACATTCTTCTCTGTTGTTTTTGCATCTATTTGTTTTGAATCTCCTCCTGCAACCTTATCAGTATCAGTTACTGTTTGAGTGTCCCCGATGTCCTGATCATCGGTGTTGTCTTTCTTCTCCTTGTCCCCTGCATCCTTGGGAGTATCTTTTTTTGGTGACTTTTCCTTCTCTTGTAGAATATTGATAGCTTGTATAAATATTGGCATGTTGTCTAGTATGTTCACCTGTGTAGTATCAACTGTTGTTTCTTGCTCATCGGTTGTGTCCTTTGCAACATTGACATCTTCATCTTTATTAACTTCCTCTGTTGGGTCATCGGTTATGTCAATGATAGTATTATCCACAATGTTGTCATTTGTGGTGTTAGGCCATGATTCATCTGTAGCATCTACATTTGTGTTTCCTTTTGTGTCATCTTCTTCCTTTTCTAACTCAATGGATGTATCATCTTCTGCATCTTTTATTAAGATTTGTTCTTGAGTTTCCTTATCAACATCTTTCTATTGTAGGTATTTGTTGGGGCTATCTTCCTTAGTAGGTTTGTTTAGAATTTTACACCATTTCTTGTGGCTCTCTTTTTCAAGCTCTATTAGCCTTCCTTCAAGAAATTTGTAGCCTCTCAACTTGGGTGAGAACTCCTTTGTGTATTTCTCCATCATCTCATTAATTTATTCCTTCTTGGATTTAGAAGGCATAAGAGTAACAAGTACTCTTTCTCTTACTTCGTTCTCACTCTTCAAGGCAAATGTCCATCTAGCATATAGTCTGTCTAATAGTTCCCTTGGTACATTTTTACTTTCAAACTGTATTGGTACATATTTGAATTTGTACATTTTTGCTATGATGGCATCTTCAATTTTATTCTGATCTTCTGGATTCAGATTTGACCATCTTCTAATCTTAGAATTTGTTATAGATCTTGAATTGGCAATATATTTGCATACCTCATCAATGCTTTATGGAGATTTAACCTTGACATTTTATGCCTCTGTAGCTTCATCTTTCTCGGTGTCTTCAATATCTTCTCGGGTTTTGATGAGCTTTCTTACTCTTTTGTTTTCACCTCTCTTTAGTGTGGCCACTTTCCTCTTGTATGTTCTGACCTTTCCTTTCTTCAAGGGTGAAGGAGTTGAATCCTTAGATGTTTGGCTTTGTGTCCTAGAAGCAGCTATGGTCCTTGGCTTCTTAGTTGGTGGAGGAGGTGGTGAATCTGACTTTGTAGCCTCAGAGTCATCCTTTTCTTTAGTTTCACTGATAGGTAACTGTCCTTCGATTTCTTCCTCCTGTTCAACCTCCTCTTCCTGCTCGGTTTCTTCCTTTGTGGCCAACAATATCTTTTTGAGGTTCTTTACCATCTTGTCCTTTTTCTTGACAATTTTCTTAACAACCAAGCCTAATTTTATTCTTGTATTGGCCTCTTCATATGTTCCAAACTTGGGTTGTTTCTTATCTAATGGTTCATTTAACAAGGAATCAATTTCTTTAGATGCAAGATCAATGTTTAACTCATATTATAATGGTTAAAGCCAAGCTGTCCTCGGTACATCAGACTTGATATAAGTATGATATGTATCAACCATAAAACATAATTCATCTTTATACTTCTCAATGAGTTGTTCAGGGATCCTTACCCTCTTCTGCATTCGGTCTTTGAATACAGTGAAGTATTCATCCATGTCTGTCTCAAAATTATCTCCCAGTGATGCTATGTGTTCACTGATCTGCATGGTGACTGGTTTTGTGCTGTCCCATTTCACATCTCCTACCGATGGGAATGTTTCTTGAAAGTAGAATAAAATACACATTATGAGTGAGCCAAACTTACATGTATTTGACTTTGCATTCCTGATAGTATTTAAGTTATCTGTTAATTTATTCAATAGAAGCTCTGATAGGTCCAACTGTGTTCCCTTTTTCACGACCTTATAAGCTGTGTCTACTACACCTGATGCTATGTTGTTCAACCTGCTGGCTTGGAGGAATTTGTAGCCTAGAACACATGGACCAAATTTCATCTCATCATCAGTTATGGTGGAAACTTTTAGTCCTCTGCCATCCCATTTGGCTTCTGTCATCTTCTCAGTCTCGGCCTTGGGTGGATTCTTTAGTGCTTTCACCTTTTCAATTATAGGGTAACTAGTGACAACATGGATAACATCTTAGGTTATCACCTTCGGTTCATCAATCCATAACTTGTGATTATGCATTTGGCTTAGTACTAACCAAATCCACTCAGTTTTAAAAACCTTTGGGAACATTAGGGCATTGGTAAGCCCTTTTACTTCTATATGTTTATGCTCATCTTTCAGAGTTCCATCTTCATTGCATAGCTTCTTGTAAGGTTTTTCAACTTCTAAATCTCCAATTTTTGCAATCTTGCAGTGTATAAATGATCATACTTCTTCTATGAGTAAAACACTAGTTGGTATTCGCAAGAATGCTCCAGCATCGTCGAGTTGTGAGGCAACCTCAGGATGAATCTTGTAGTTTGGCTCCTCACATGCCAAATTCTTGATGAGCTTGAACTCATCCTTCTTGTTGTTCTTGGATTTCACAGTTCTCAAAGTCGTGGCCATTTTCAGATTTAATGCTTCTTGTGAAATATGAAAAATAGAGTTGTTGGTTCTGTAGAACTTACTGTTTACTCTTGCAATGGTTTTTGATTGGCTTTGGAGTTCTCTTTGTCGAGTTGTGGTCGCTCTATGATTCAGTCTCTTTTTACTCAAAAATTGCCTTAGTCGCTCTGCTCTGGTCGTGATGAACAATGAGTTGTTTCGTTGCCCTTTTATAGTTGTTGCCCTAAAATGCGTGTCATTAATGCTTACCAACTCCTCAATGTATGAAGACAGAGTTCGTTGGTGAAGACTTCATTTTACTTCAGTGAAAACATAATTTTTTGGAGCAATCGTTATTCCACTTGCTTTTACCGACGGGTTTCAATGTCGCAGACAACTTGTTCACTTTTCTTGATTACCGATGAGGCTTGGTTTATACTTAGCAACTTTGCTTTCTTAGTTTAACCGACACTTCTCAGTAAGTGTAGGAAATCTTAGCTTTGAGTGTATATCGATGAGTTTCGGTATCTATACCTGATAGAATAGTTATAAAATATTTTAACAAGTAATACCATGATGCATCTTTACTTATGCTAATTTGACAATTTATCAACATATTATGGAACTGATGTAAAATAATACATTAGTGTAATGTAGTTCCATACTTACTTGTTCTACTTAGTTGGGGGTGGCGATGTCACCATATCCATTAGATGGGGTGTCACCATTTGTATTGCTTGGTCCAGCTTCATCATTTTTGAAGCTCTTCTCCACATTTTGTCTCTAGCTCTCTGGATGTCTTCAATGGTGTTTCCATTGAGATATGTACTAGTCTCTATCATTCGGTCTCTGCAGTCTTTCTTGAGATGACCAACTTTATGACAGTGTAAGCATGCCATTCTAAGGTTAGTCCAGCCTCTAGACTTTCTAGTCCACTGTCTCATATAGTTTGCAGCAATGTGACCAAATCTTCCACATGCTGTACAAATTTTCCAAGTGTTGTAATCCCATACATACTAGTTACCAACTCTCTTCAGTTAATAGGGAGTTTCTTGACCTTTTGGCTTCCATGCTTGCCTTTTCTTTTTCCAGCATTCAAGAGTTGTGTGCCCATTCATTTTGCATGTAGGATAGTATTTGTCCATGTAGGTTTCCTTCTTTGGTTATTTAATCTCAGACTTACATTCATATGCCTTATGTCCTTTTTTGTTACATTTATAACAAAATCCTATGAATGAAGACGTAGATTTAGGAATACCTTTCATTTTTCCTCTGCATACATTTGATGTGTGGCCTTGCTTTCCACAGTGATTGCATGTCAGATTTCTTGGTCTTGGATTTTCATAGACATTCTTTAGATCAATTTGATTTGATGATTCTCCATTCTTGGTAAAACCTAGACCGGTATTGTTGTGGACTCTTCATTTTCCTTCAAGAAAATCATCCATTCTTTTATTGCTTTCTTCAGCCTTCTTGATAATTTCATTATGCTACTGCTGAATTCTTATTTCATGTTTGAACTTTTCATTCTCATCCCTCAGTTCATCGATAGCTTCTATTCTTTCAATAAGTTCAACATTTATTTTGTTTGCCTCTTGACTCATAAGAATAATCTGATTTGTAATCTCATGGTGATGCTCTGTAAGTGTTTATATTTCAGACTCCTTTTCTTGTAGCTTTTCTGTAATCTTTCTTCTATCATCAATATCTAGTGTTCTTTCTTTCTAAGCTTTTCTAGCATTGTTCATGACATCAATCATCCTTACCATATGTGTCTCTTGACCGATTTGCATAGATTTAACTTGTCCAGCCATATGTAGATTGATTTTAGTTAGACTTGTGATGCTTTCTTTTGATGTATCTAATGATTTGCTTGTAGTTGATGCTGAAGACTCAAAGAAATCTGGTATCTCCTCTTCATGATAATCTGTCTCATTACAGCGAGATGCCATATTCTTTCTTTCATCTAATAGCTATCTCATATTGATTCTAGCTTCTTTGTACTGTTCATAGAACATCTTAATTTATAGCTTCTTATTTTCAATATTCTTATCAAGTATGTACTTCTCCATTGTGTGATATTTTCTCTTAAGCCTTTAAGCTTTTCAAGAAGAGACTCAGCTCTGATACCAATTATTGGAATTAATGGGAAGTATGTACTAAGAGGGGAAGGGCGAATAAATACCTCTAAAAATTTTGTATCCTTTTTTACAATTAACCTTTATGTAATCGATTGTGCATCCAAACAATCTAATCTAAACTATCTTGATGTGAGTTATATCAATTCATTAACTTAACATACATGTGAACATTCATAGAAAAAATTATGAAATTAATTGACACATAACACAAGATATGATATCGCAGAAAACTCCTGTTAGGAAGTAAAAATTGTGGTGGGGATGACACCCACAAAATCTTCACTATCTGTAGATTGGAAGGGGCTGATTAAGGCTTACAATTTGATCACTTTTGATGATCTAGCCTGTTAAGAGTATCGGTGGAGACCTATTAAAGTCTACTATGTTAGGAGATTTATCAACACTGTTGAGTGTGCACTCGGTTAAGAGATTTGTAGTTGGACTGTTAAATCCACCTTCCTTGAAAGGAATTTTACACTTTTCTCCACTTGTTAGAATGATAGAAAATTACAAATTGACCTGGTAAATGCAATATCTTATTGCTGATACAGATCCAATTTAGTTTACATGAATAAGATTATCACCTAATTGTGATTGAATAATACCTTTGATTCTCGGTAGTCTCTGTTCTTGGTTCTGATAACCAAATTTACCTTTTGCTATTCTGGTTCTTGAAACTTTCAATCTAATCCATAGATGTGCTCATTTTCTTCATTCATGTTCTCCTTTCTCTTCACATCCTTTTTTCATCCTCTCTCTTAATGAATGATTGCATCATCTATTTATAAGATGGATTGACTTCATTAAATTTCACGACTAACAATGTTAACTCTAAGATTAGGTTTACAACTTGTACCTAAATCTCCTAGTCTATGTGTTTTAAATCAGTTAGACTGATTAAATCACTTACATTCATGTTTCTTGTCCCTAAAGATATGGTTCTAAAAAAAATCAAGATTCTATAAATAGAACATGACTGCTTTATCTGACGTGGAAGTCAGATCCACTTTTTGCGGGCTGCAACTGACTCTCAGTTTCTGACTGTCGGTTATGCTATGAAATCAGTTGACTATCTTTCAGTTTTGTTCTGTCAGTTTTCTCTTTAATTGTCTCTCAGTCTGCACTGTATCCTGCATGTCAAATTCCTCTTTATCCTTCTATCTTTGCATTTTCAATTTACACACTAAGTTGTGTTGTCGGTTCTCTTTGCACTTAGTCATCTTCAGTGATCTCTTTCTATCTGATCTTCGGTTTGCTCTTGTCCCATCTTTCGGTGTATGCTTACCAAAAGTGTTGTTTGCATACTAATGGAAAATTAATGTCATCATCTCTGAGTTCCAAACTTTGACCATGTAGCTGACGACTTTTTTTTCACCCAAATTTGATGAAACAAAAAGGGTATCTTAAGGATATTATCAGCTTTTTATCGATATAATTGCTATCAAATTTTGAATTCGGTAAGTAATTATTAGTTATTTTCTAATTGAGTTACCTCTAAGGTGTTGATTTATATACTGATTAAAAAAAACTATAAAAGCAAATGGTATAACATTTTTGAAATCCGAAAAATGTGCACATTCTATGCTTTGCCTACTATAAGGGATTTTTTTTTTTGAAATTTGTAAAGTTTTCAATGAGCTAAGGTGGTCAGACATGGGATTTTTTTTATTTTGAAAACATTGTAGCATAAAATTTATAATTAATTATTTTTTGGAATAAAATTATAAAAAAATATGCGTCACATCTGGGCATGAGTCTACTACTTATATAAAATCTTATAAAAAAATGTTATTATTTGATTATGATTAAGGTGGTCAGACATACACCCACTTCTTATTTTTTTCCTAAAATTTTTGTATTGCTGCATTAAAATATATACTTTTCACCAATCATATTAATTTTTTTTTTAGAAAAGGCGTAGTAGTTTAGAAACTACATCCAATTCCCTACAAGTTCTATTCTTAAAACTTTTTGATATTAGGTTGATAGCTAATTCAAATTTTCATGTCAAGTTGACTAACCCTAATTTTTAAATTTTTAATTGACACTTAAGGGCATAGTTTGGTCCCTCATGATCTTGCACATACCCTCTTGTTGAATCTCTTTAGCCATTGTCTCATTCTCAAGCTTCAAAGTATCATTCTCTTGTTCAAGTTGCTTTATCTAATCTGAATTATCATTGTTTGAATCTTCTTTTATCTGAACCATAAGATCCCGTCCCTAATTTTTGAAAACTTCAAGTTGATCCTTTAGTTTCTTGATGAATCCCTCAACTTTTCTTAAATTGAATCTCAAGTCACCATTTTCTATTTTTTCTTTATCAAGGTCTTCAAGTGCTGCTTCAAAATTCTCGTACAAATTTTTTGAATCCATTCTGATCTCCCTTAAGCTGTTAGAATTTCTCTCCAAGGCCAACAACTCTGATACCAATTGTTAGGATTGAGTAATACTAAGAGGGGGGTGAATCAATATTAGAACACTTTAAATTAAACTTAAACCAATTCCAAATAAACCATAAGCTTACAAAAATGAAAAGAACATAAGCAAATAACATAAAACTCATAACACCATTATTTGTTGTCGAGGAAACCCTGGCCAAGGGAAAACCCCGGTGGGGATGGTACCCACAAGCTGCACTAAAGTATAATGTCCATGTTAGGAGACCTAGTCCTGTTAGAAGCGGAATATTACATAATACATTTCCTTCTTAAAGGAATAACAACCCTTTTAAAGGTATACAACACCCTATTAGGGGCCAACTGAGCTTACAACTCTTACAACAAAACTTTTGTTTACAAAGTGTTCTCAGTAATGAACAAAACAAGCATCTTCAATGCTTAGATAGTTCCAGTCATAGCTCCTCAATGATCTCTATCAACCTCTTCTCTCACATCTACCATTCACATACATACATATCCTTCCTTTTCTTATAATACTATATCTTCACTTTACAAAATGTCTTCATATATATATATATATATATATATATATATATATATATATATCATCATCATCATCAAGTCAGCTCTCTTAATTATTATTACATAGTCAGCTCTAAATACAAAATAGAATTAATAATGTAAAGAGTAATTAAAAAGTCGGCGCTCTTACATAATCAAAATATAGGTTATCCAAAATCATAATCTAACTTAGCTTGCCAGGAGTCCACAAAATACTCCTTGATTCATCGCTACTTGTTCAATTTCTCTGTTACGGTGTTCTGCTATCTGCGCATGTCTACAAGTCTCTCTAACTCACTGTAATCATCTCCAAACCCAAACCGATCTTAGGTGGAGATCATACATACTCCATAGTATCTTCCTCTAAGCTTTCTCATCATCAAAAGTCGTACTCGATCTTCACTATCCAAAACAATACTGTTATACTCTATATTTCTGCTTATGTATTTAGTCATTTTGAAGACTGTCTCCAAAACTGAACTTTGTTCCAAGTGATCAATATACTAGATGTGCTTCCGTAAATGACAACCCATAAATGTCTCATACCATACCAAAACTATTACTTTCCAATACTTCCTCCCTACTAGTGCGGAAATGAGAGGTTTGCAATAGGGTATGGACATAAATCATAGTATAAATAATAGGGAAATTTTGTTAGTTGTAGCTGCAACTGCTCTGATATACAGGTATGCAAAACATGTAAGTATAGAGAATCAACCGCTTGGAATAATGTCTCCAAGAACTGAGATATTATTATATCAATGAGATCTTATTACAAAAATGAGATCTTATTATAACAATATTATCAACATGATGCAGAAAAAAGCGAGTCATGGCAATGTTAGTGAAAATTCAGCAACATCCACCCTTAATAAACTACACTCATGGAAACATACAATAAGAATAAATATTATACACTTTATAATTTTTTTATTGCAAATGACTTAGAAAACTAACTAAATATTTTACAAGATTCAATACATTAACTTAAAGCTTTATATAGAATTTATGTTACAACTTGGAACAAGATTGTCAAAGAACGTCTACAAAATACAAAGTTATAACATCCTATGCAACTACTTAGCTAATTTTTAAAAGTAGACAGTACTTAAAAGTTGCGTTGTTTACTCAATGATTATATGTTTTTTTATAATTTTCTATTTTTAAAATAATTTAAATTATAAATCTTTTTACTTGTTACCCTGTTTTTGAACATGAACAATTTTAAAATTTTCATGTCAAATTCCTTAAAATGCAAACCTTTTAGTTGAATAATCTCAAATGTAAATTTTAGGGTTCTACTCAAGATTGCATTTCGATCATCCAACAAAACTTAATGGAAAAAGGCTTAACAGTTCAAAAGTTATCGATGTTTTTGTCCTTCAAGCTCTCAGGTTTTGATCATGAAAGTTGAAAATTAGACCAAAAATTTCATCACCAATTCCACTGAAGTGGGCGTCAGAATAAAGTTATGCATCGACGAGGTGTTATAGTACCAAGGGGTCATTGGTATTGAATCTTTGAAAATTATATCAAGCACATGAAGTTTTCTTGAACACATGTAAATTAATTTGTTATTAGCTACTTGATAAAGTTTAAGAACATTTTTAATAAAAGTTAGTCGATGTAATCAACTGTAATGTTATTTCAACTTGGCCATGTGAAAATACTTTTAAACATGATGAAGGAGGTGAAAATTGGTATGAACAAATCGTTCTAAGTGCTTTAAAAAGTAACATATACATTCTCACTACAAAGAATTATTTAATATTATTCACTAGTTATCAGTAATTTATTGAAATTGGCAAAGTTTATCGAGAAGACGACGAAGTCTATGCATTCCAAAGATGATTTTTATAAGTTGCCTAAATTTGTTAAATTGTCAATCAAGCGGTGTAATGAGAGGGAAAGTATTGTATTTTGAATATTCTCCATCGGTGATTGATGCAGTTCTGATTGACATTCCCTAATCTTCTACTAAGGCAATTGTCTTTCTCATGTCAAGTTTGGTCCATTTTCCTCTTGGATTTTCCTGAGTTACATGCTCAACATTTTCAATTACAGGCTCTGCCTACACATTATTTCGATTGTCATAACCATTATTTGATTCTTGGTTCTGATCATAATGATTTATTTCTTCGTTGGGAATTGTATCTGCTACTTCTGTGAAGTGTACTGCATGAGTCACTCAAACTCTAACTCTACGATTTCTACCCCTTCCTCTACCCGTGCCTCTACCCTTACCTTTACCTCATTCCATGAATGTAAGTTAACCTACATGATAACACTCGAGTTGCACAAAATAACCATTTAACAAAAAATTGAAACCCTTGATGACATTTGCAAAATAATAAACATTGAAGGAAATGGAATACTTTTACATAATCTTTGTTTAACTCCATCACTGTAAATACAAAAAAAGGAAGCATGCTTGATGGGAACAACGTTAAGTGGAGGTTTTAGATCATAGCACAAACAGTTATAGAGCTAAGATGGAGAGCCAAGATACAAAGGGGAATGATGAGAGAAGAGTTTTGGAAGGGAAATTGACAAATAAAGCTATGAAAACAATGTTTTGTAGGGCTCCCAAATGAACCGACATTCACCCCAACTATTCCTCTTTCATATGTATACAAAATTATGCATATCTATCCATAATTATGCATATGTATCCATATTTATGTATATATATACATAATTATCTATATGTATAATTAGTAAGAAAGCCCAATTACAAAATTAAAATGTAGGTAATTGCAAGTGTTTAGGCATATGGTGTTGGTAATACAAAATTTTGTATACAGAAACACAATTGTGCATATATATATATATATATATATATATATATAAATATATATGTATATATGTATGTATGTATGTATGTATAGACAAGCTTATGTATATGTATACAGAATTATGTATATGTATAAATAGTAAGAAAGCTCAATTTCAAAATTACAATGTTGGTAATTGCAAGTGTTTAGGTATATGGGCCTGCTCACATGTTTAAGGGTTTAGGTATATGGGGCTCTTTGGTTGCATTCATTTTCAGGAAATGGAACACATTTGAACAAATTATGACAAAAGATACAAAAAAATGCTTGAACATAGAAGCAAAATCCATCATATTATTGTAACCCTTTATGCATACGGATAATCATTTTACAGAAATCTAAAAACCCTTAATGACATTTGCAAAATAATATACATTTTAAGGAAATGGAACACATTTGAACAAATGA
>MU223133.1:84181-106506 GCA_018584345.1 Thuja plicata | reverse complement strand
TTTCTTAGTTGCATATTAGCTTAGTTTCCTTTTATGCAATAGAATAATCTCACATAGTCTAAATAGGAAGGCTTGGTAACACTTGTTCTTTCCTTTCATAGATTAGTTGCATTGTACTTTCATTTTCATAGACTACTTTGCATTATCATTTAGATTTGCATTGCATTACATACATTTGGTTTCATTGGAGATATTGGCATTCTTGCCCTTATTTTCATTGTGAATCTCTCATTGTATGGTTTATTGGCAAGGTCATGAGTTTATAGCTCTAGCTGAGAGCAATTTTACAAATATTGCAACTCCATGCATAGAGAGATATGGATCGATTTGTGAGGGCTCATTCTTGAGTTTCCTTGCATGTAAGGATTCATAGAAGTGCACTACTTTTGTGTGTACAGTAACTACCCCAGCCGACACATTTGCAAAATGTGTAAGCATGGAAAATGAACACAAACTGTTTGAAAGAATGCCTCCAATAATTGCTTGCAAGAAGGTTGTATAAAATTTGGAAGCAATGACAAGGTACTTGAGTTGTTTGACAAAAATCCTCAAAGAAAAATATTCTCATGGATTTCCTCAAATGTAATTCACAAGTGTAAAGGAAGACTCCACAATCTTTATCAGCTTCCTATTAGGATTGAGTAATACTGAGAGGGAGGTGAATTAGTATTGTAACACTTTAAATTAAACTTAAACTAATTCCAAATAAATCATAAGCTTACATAAATGAAACGAACATAAGAAAATAACACACAACTCATAACACCATTATTTGTTGTCAAGGAAACATTGGCCAAGGGAAAACCCCAGTGGGGATGGTACCCACAAATACACTAAAGTATAATGTCCTTGTTAAGAGACCTATCCCTGTTAGGAGCTAAATATTACATAGTACATTTCCTTGTTAAAGGGATAAAAACCCTATTAAAAGTATAAAACACCCTATTAGGGGCCAAATGAGCTTACAACTCTTACAACAAAACTTCTGTTTACAAAGTGTTCTCAGTAATGAACAAAACAAGCATCTTTAATGCTTAGATAGTCCCAGTCATAGCTCCTCAATGCTCTCTGTCAACCTCTTCTCTTGCATCTGCCATTCACATATATACATATCCTTCCTTTTCTTATCATACTATATCTTTTCTTTACAAAATGCCTATATATATATATATATCATCATCATCATCATCAAGTCGGATCTCTTAATTATTATTACATAGTTAGTTCTCAATACAAAATAGAATTAATAATGTAAAGAGTAATTACAAAGTCGGTGCTCTTACATAACCAAAATATAGCTTATCCAAAATCATAATCCAACTTAGCTTTCCAGGAATCCACGACATACTCCTCTATTCATCGGTACTTGTTCAACTGCTCTGTTATGTTGTTCTCTTGTCTGTGCATGTCTTCAAATATCTCTAACTCACTGTAATCATCTCCAAAACCAAATAGATCTTAGGTGGAGGTCATACATAATCCATATCATCTTCCTCTAAGTTTTCTCATCATCAAATTTCATACTCGATCTTCTCTATCCAAAACAATAATGTTATACTCTATATTTCTGCTTATGTACTTAGTCATTTTGAAGACTGTGTCTCCAAAACTGAACTTCATTCCAAGTGATCAATATACCAGATGTGTTTCCATAAATGACAACCCATAAGTGTCTTATACCATACCAAAACTATCATTTTCCAACAATCTCTCCCTTTGGCATTGATGGCAACACTTAGCAAAAAATGACTAAGTGTCCCAACACAAAACTGTCTCTTCTCTTTTTTCTTTAGATATATATATATGCTTTTCTCCTTAATTCATTTTTATTCTCTTCTCCCCCTTTGAAAACAATGACAAAGGTGCATAAAAAATGTACAAAAATATAGAATTTCAATGATTTCTCACCAGTTTAAGTGCATCCTGGAAGGTATCTTCCATGATCTTCACTTTAGTGTTCCATGAATCAATCAATAGCTAACTAACATGAATTAGTCCATTCAGTGCATAGGATGATGTATCTGCTACCTTTAGGTCTATGGTCATAGAATGTCTCAATGAATCAACATTATTAGATCCATATCAGATAAATGAATTTCAAGAATTGATAGCTTAGGAGTGAATAGACTCTTCAGTAGACCAAATCTTGTCATGACTCTCCCTTTCTCAATAGCCAATACATTCATCTTGTCATAAATATTTTTTATTTCTCTGTCCATATCTAATATAGATTGTGAGGAGGTCTTACAACTGTCCATCATTCTATTCAGTGTAGCCCTTTCCTTTGTAAAATATCTTCAATATTATGAATATGTCTGATAGAATTTATACAATAGTTGTATAGAATCCTTCTATGTATGACACAACTTATGGCCTTTGATGTAGCTTCTCTCAGAATGCCCAAGTCCCATGAGATAGACTGACAAACTTCCTTCAACTTATTCTATTGATAACTCTGCTCTGCCTTCTCTTCAAAAATCTTCACTAAAGACTCATAGTGAATATAAAAGTCATCTAGTGCCAAACTCATATTTTCTACTTCATCCTTTCCTTGAAATACAATAGGTACTGGGAGAAGTTTGTTCATAGTATTAACTTCTCTCATGATTACCTTAGTCTTATTATCTCCTTTCTGTATAGATCTTTCTTTTGATTTTGTGAATGCGATGAAAGATAGTCTCATCAATTCATCCTCATCCATATTGTCAACATCAGTACTTAAAGGTTTTATCCTTACTTTCCAACAATAGAGTAGTAGATGTGTAAGGTTGATGTTTTACCTCAATTCTTGCCTCTTCTACTTTTGCTACATCTGTCTCACTTCTCTGTTCATACTCAACTTTCTTCTCTTCCCCTTTCTATTCTCCCTCTTTCTTTTCTTCCCCTTTCTCTTCTTCCACTTCATCTACCACTGTGTTGTCAATAATTTTTGCAAATGGGTCATTCTCATGAAGTGAAGTGTCAAGAGTCACAAGCACACTAGAAACATAGAAACTTGGTTGCATGACATCTATGCTCTTCTCAACACTTACCTCAGCTTCCTTAGAACACTCAAAAATTCCTATAGGTGTATGCGCAATATGTTTAGGAGGTGGAGTATTCTCAGGAATATCACTCATAAGTATCTGATCCAATGCCTTCTGAGTCTCTTCTAAAAATTCTTCATACTTCCTGCCCATAATTTTTACTAATCTTTCTTTGGTTCTCAATAAGGGTTTTAGTGCTCCCAATATTCTTTCTCTCTCTTGTATTGAAACTATTGGCAACATTTCATCAATAGCTTGATTCCTAATAGCCTCATCTTCAAAGTGTACAAGCCGTTTCCTAATTTCCAATCTACCATATAGTTTGTCAGGTCTACTTCCCTCTAACTCCAGTAGATTCTTCTTGAAAACAAGTAAATGATTTACTACTGTGTCTTCAATCTTTAGTTTATTAGATTCCTCACACCTGTCATAGCATTTGTCCACTGAAACAAGCTTACCTTTCTCAATATCTCTCTTCTCCAACATCTTCAAATCAGGCTTCCATACATGTTTGTCACTTGAGGTCTCTTTTTTGGTTTTCTTCTCTTCTCCTTCAGTCCTATGTTCCTTAGGAGGTGAATCTAGTTTAGTGGATCTTGTGTTTCTCCGAGGCACTATCTTTACTGCCTCTTTCTGCGATGTCTTCTGTGGTGGTGAAGGAGTGGTTATATCAATTCTTGTAGAAGGTGGACTAGTTACCTGCTCAATCTCTGGAGGTGGAAGGGCTGTAGTAGCAGTGCTTGCCAACCCAAAGGATCTCATGAATCAATTGACTACATATCTTTATGGGTTTCTCTCCTATCCAGATGAACTAATCATGAACTCTTCTAAGTAAGATTTTGAACCATTCCTCTTCGCTAAACTCATATAGATCCAATATTTTCATAATGCTTAGGTCTTCTATGTGTTTGTATTCATCCTTCATTTTTCCATTATCAATCATGTATTCCATTTCTGTAGAAATCTCATCAATACCCAATATATCATACTTGCAATGAATGTATGCCCTAATATCCTCTACATGCAAGACGTCGTGCGGTGTCTAGGAAAATGCTCCTTCAAGGTCGTCTTCACAAGACTTAAATGAATATTTCTGGAATTTTCATCTAGTTCGATCTACAACATCATAAATCAAAGGTGCATTCATAGCTTCTGTATGAGTAGATGATGTAAATACCTCAATTATGTTGAGTTCTAAATTCCCACTTCGATCGATCACGCAATGTAGCTATTAGATAGTCTGATAATTTCTGATCTCTATTCTCCTTAGGTCGATGATCTTCAAATAGTGAAGAAATAGGTATCTCAGATGTCCTTTTATTCATCGTTAAGTGTAAGATGCACATTACCCAATATACTTAACATCGTGCACTGTCCAGTCAATTGTAAATCCTGTGATCACCAAATATGCATCGTCCAATGTTGCGCTCATAGAGATAATTTATATGATGTCTGCACATATCACAACTAAGCTCGCTGGAGCTTACTCCTCAGAATCAGGGGCTGGATACACTACAACATTTGGGTTGAATTTTGATGCCAATTTGTGATGACACTACCATTTTTTTGTTTTTTTCCAAGTGCCCCCAATGTTGTCATTAGCGATAGAACCATCGTAATTTCAACACCCGCGTGATTATAAACAAAAAAAAGAAAAAGAAAGGCTCATTTCAAATTTTCATGATCGCATATCGTCATGCACAAAGAGGGCCCTGACTGTGGAAGATTGGAATCTTGGTATATGCAGGCAACCATGACTTGAGGTAGGAATTCGAGCTTTATCTTCTCATTATCTCAATTTCATTTTGATGGTATTTGTTGATTTAATGACACAATATGAATGTTAACACTGACATTGTTTACATCTTTGCATTTGGAATGCTTGATGACCCACGAGCTTTGAGAGCTAGGGCATCATTGCTATTACCTTCAAGGCATTATGTGAAGTGTTTGATCTCTCTTTATTTGTTTTGCTATTGAAATTCACTATGTGGTACTCCCCGTTTATGATAATTTCATGAGGAAATGTCTTGATGGCTCGCGGGCTGCAATCTAGGGCATCATGCATTGTTTATGAGCTCAATGTTTAATACTAGCATTGTTTACATCTTTGCATTTGGAATTCTTGATAAACCACGAGCTTTGAGAGCTAGGGCATTGTTTCTATTACCTTCAAGGCATTGTGTGAAGTGTTTGATCTCTCTATACTTTTTTTTCTATTGATATTCACTATGTGGTACTCCCCATTTATGCTCATTTCATGAGGTAATGTCTTGATGGCTCGCGGGCTGCAAGCTAGGGCATCATACATTATTTATGAGCTCACTGTTTAATACTGGCATTGTTTACATCTTTGCATTTGGAATGCTTGATGACCCACGAGATTTGAGAGCTAGGGCATCATTGCTATTACCTTCAAGGCATTGTGTGAAGTGTTTTATCTCTCTTTATTTGTTTTGTTATTGACATTCACTATGTGGTACTCCCCGTTTATGATCATTTCATGAGGAAATATCTTGATGGCTCACGGGTTGCAAGCTAGGGCATCATGCATTATTTATGAGCCCACTATTTAATAATAGCATTATTTACATCTTTGCATTTGGAATGCTTGATGAACCGCGAGCTTTGAGAGCTAGGGCATCATTTCTATTACCTTCAAGGAATTGTGAGAAGTGTTTCATCTCTCTTTATCTATTTTTCTGTTGATATTCACTATGTGGTACTCCCCGTTTATGATCATTTCATGAGGAAATGTCTTGATGGCTCATGGGCTACAAGCTAGGGAATCATGCATTGTTTATGAGCTCACTATTTAATATTGGCATTGTTTACATCTTTGCATTTGGAATGCTTGATGAACCGCAAGATTTGAGAGCTAGGGAATCGTTGCTATTACCTTCAAGGAATTGTGTGAAGTGTTTGATCTCTCTTTATTTGTTTTGTTGTTGATATTCACTATGTGGTACTCCTTTTTTATGATCATTTCATGAGGAAATATCTTGATGGCTTTGAGAGCTAGGGAATCATTTCTATTACCTTCAAGGCATTGTGTGAAGTGTTTGATCTCTCTTTATTTGTTTGTTGTTGATATTCACTATGTTGTACTCCCTGTTTATGATCATTTCATGATGAAATGTCTTGATGGTTCATGGGCTGCAAGCTAGGGCATCATGCATTGTTTATGAGCTCACTGTTTAATACTGACATTGTTTACATCTTTGCATTTGGAATGCTTGATGAGCCATGAGCTTTGAGAGCTAGGGCATCATTTCTACTACCTTCAAGTCATTGTGTGAAGTGTTTGATCTCTCTTTATTTGTTTTGCTATTGATATTCACTATGTGGTACTCCCCGTTTATGATAATTTCATGAGGAAATGTCTTGATGGCTTGTGGCCTACAAGCTAGGGAATCATGCATTATTTATGAGCTCAGTGTTTAATAATGGCATTGTTTACATCTTTGCATTTGGAATTCTTGATGACCCGCGAGCTTTGAGAGATAGGGCATCATTGCTATTACCTTCAAGGCATTGTGTGAAGTGTTTCATCTCTCTTTATTTGTTTTGTTGTTGATATTCACTATGTAGTACTCCCCATTTTTTATCATTTCATGAGGAAATGTCTTGATGGCTCACGGCTTGTATTGTAAGAAATGCCAACAACTCTGAAAACTCCATGATTTATAAAAATTTTCTTTCTTACTACAAGGCTAGATAGATTAGTAATTTTGATGAAAAATCTATGGGAAAAATCATTACAACACAACTTCTTATAAATATGGATCCTTTAGAATCATAATGACTTGAGATCCTAGCTTGATACAAAAAATAATAATCTCGCTTCTCATTTTATCAAAAGAAATCTTTTCGGTTCGACCGGAAAGAATTTTGAAAACCATAGTACAAGTTAAGTATGAAGAACTTTGCAAATCTAATAAACTTAAGTGTATTGTGATAAAATATACCTTATCTATTATGTTGGTAATTTTTTTTTATTATAATGCTTTCCCCTTAATGTTTGAAGGCATGTGATGTACAAATAAGGTGCATATGAATGGACATGGTAATTGGTATTGTGAAATATGTGATAAGAGTTTCCTAGAATGTGATTTTAAATATCTACTTCAATGCTAAGGGAAAGACAATATTGCTTTGAATTTGGTTACTAGATTTGAAGAGGTAGGATAATAAATTATGGGTATAATTGAAAAATACTTTAGGATAATGAATCATAAAGAACAATATGAAGTCATGCAAAATTAAAGGTATATTTTTGGGTGCCATGTCATATGAAAAAGATACTTTCTCAATAAGTTCTAACAGGTTTTTGTCAATGACCACCAATTTGTTTTTCTAGGCCCAGACATAATGGACAATCCCTATTAGGAGATAAAGTAAGTTAGCAATTGATATACTAATTTCCATTATCATGGTTAATTTTCATGCTCTATGTTCAAATATGTAAGCATGAGTATTGAATCCATAGGTCTAGAATTAGCCCCAGGTCACACACAATTCAGAAGATATATAATTATGATCTTAGCTAAGTTTATTTTCAAATTCAATTAGATGTGTCAATTTATTGAATTGCTTTAGTTTATGTGAAGTTTCCTCATTCAATTGTGTAATTGTTTGGCCAATCTCATTGACCCAATTTTCATAAATAATAGTTAATGACAACTCATCCATCACTCATAAAAATAAATGGGACACTTAGTGCCCATTGCCTTCAGATTATTGTCACACAAATGAAGCATTGGAACTGATGTGAAACATTGAGACTTCTGGAAGACCATTCTTCCAATACTATTTGACATAGATACACTTATCATAAAAATCTAGAAATCAATTTTATTTTTTGATGGAGCATTTAAATCCACAAAAGTCAGTTTAACTAGAGGAACCCATTCTGGAAATTTATCCAGGGCGCAATCTTGAGCCCATCTCTTTTTCAATGTTAGAACCCTGCGTTCAACAAGACTTGATTCTTGACAAACTCCTTAAGAACTTTTTAACTTCACCATAGACCAAAATGACATTGACAATTTTTTTTTAAAACTTACTACCACACTTACAAAATATATTTATTATAGTTAGAGAAATGTGGGATTGTGAACTTATCCTTGGGCAATTGCTCTAGAATCGTCCTCCGTCTGCCCAACACCAGGGTGCACATAGCTCTTGGTAGTTAAGCCATAACAAAAAGGCAAATTTTTCCTCTTACAGAAAGGAAGGCCGAACGATGGATGATCGATAGAACATTATACGTTAGTTGGCAGGCAAGGTAGACAATACTGACAGTTTTTGGTGCGCTGGTGGTTTATAAAACATTCTTCTCTGGTTCTTAATTTCTTAATCCACTTATGTCTACTATAGGACAATCAAACTATTCTTACCTAAGGCTTCAATTAATTTCTTAGTAGGGCTGAATTTGTTGACCATATGACCCTATTTTAGCATTTCAATCATTTTGTTTTGGGTTGTCAAAGGTGACATTTGAGGCAGACTGTAAAAACAACATAGAGCACTAAATGTCTGAAGATTGAATGGGTTGACAGTATGAGGTAAGAAAGAAACCAGTGTCAAAATGCATCCTATTTAGATTTAAAGCTTATTTAAATATTAATAATTATCATTCCATTATATATTGGATTGTATTATCATGGTTTGTAGATTGTTTTAAAGCTAATTTAAATCTTTTCATTTCATTTTATAGTGGGAAACATTTATTTTTTCTTTCAAAATTCATATATGACTTTAATTATGTTATGCATATCAATGCAGATTTAAATCAAGGAATTATGAAAATGATTATAGAGTAGCAAAGAGAATGATATACAATATTGTGTACAATATAGATGAGGTGGTTTCAATGTATTATTCGTAACCTAAAGAAAATCCACATTGGATGATTTGGTTAATGGTGCCATAGAATAGATGTTTCAATGTTTATACCTGGCTTAGCAATATTAGGATATATGTTTCTCCCTGGTTTGATTATATATTACTTTTCTACATCTACTATCTGTAAAGGTAGAAAGAATATATATTTTCAATTGATTTACATGTTTTGAAAATTAAGCAAAAATAGTTTACAGGGACCCGAAACCCAACAAGTTCAAAATTACAAAGATAGAAAAAAGTTCAGCATGACTAGAATCATCAAGACAAAAATAGAGGGGGAACAAAGGCTCCCCTCACCAACTAAAAGAGACTAAATAAGAAAATAAAACTAAAGAAGAAAAATAAAACAATTTATTGAGAGCTAGGGCATCGTTGCTATTACCTTCAAGACATTGTGTGAAGTGTTTGATCTCTCTTTATTTGTTTTGTTGTTGATATTCCCTATGTGGTACTCCCTGCTTATGATCATTTCATGAGGAAATGTCTTGATGGCTTGCGGGTTGCAAGCTAGGGCATCATGCATTATTAATGAGCTTACTGTTTAATACTGACATTGTTTACATCTTTACATTTGGAATGCTTGATGACCCACGAGCTTGAGAGATAGGGAATCATGCTATTACCTTCAAGGTATTATGTGAAGTGTTTGATCTCTCTTTATTTGTTTTGTTGTTGATATTGACTATGTGGTACATGATCAAAGGTAATGATCAATGAGGTTTCTGATATTAAATCATACATTAATACACTTACTATTTTGAATTTGAGCTCGGGCATTATGCAATGTTATTGTTGTCATTGCATGCTTGCTGCTATTGTGCACCATATATTGTTTTATACTTGCAGTGTTTATTTAATTGAGACCGTGAGCTTGGCATTTGTAATGTATTTGCTGTTATTGGATCAATGTATTTTTCCCACTCTTTAACATACCCAAAGCATTCATATAGAAATGTATATGTACATATTCACTAGATAAGACTATCTTGCAACTTAACTATCACTGTATTGAACTATTTATAATCTTGCATCATTATGTTGGCATACTTATTCATTATGTTGGTATAATTATTCATTATGTTGGCAACTTATTCATTATTTTTACTTTGTTTTAGGTCTTCTCAATGGATAGAACATTTGGTATTGAATGTTGTCATTTGGAGTCCTTGGAAGAACAATGCTCCAGATTATTTAATGTGTGTGTTGATGACATCAAACATGCTATTCTCTACCTTTTGAAACATAATATTGCTAGCTCGCATGTACATGATGGGGTGATCTATAAACTAGTATTTTCTACTCTCTTTGAAGTTCCCGGTTGGTTAGAATGGGTCTTGAAGGTGGTTAAGCATGTGGTTGTTTCTGAAAATTCAGAAAAAGTTGCGCAGGGGATTTGGACCATCAATCCAAACATTATTTCAGGTAGACTTGGCTCAATTTTTCATAATAGAGCTAGCTTTGAAAATAAAATGGTGGAGGCGTGGAAGGTTTTGAAGCTATCTTGCGCTAATGATGATTACGCTACTTTGTGTATCTTCCATGGTCACAATGAAGATTTTTTCACTTGTGACGATAGGAATGTTATGATGACTACTTCTTTGGAGTTGGCATTTTTGTCAACAAACTAGGTCATCTTTAGATCAAACATAGACATGAAACTTAATTGTTTAACATAATCTCTGGAATACTCTTATTTGTAAATGTTGTTTTTGATACATACTCAGGGTCTAGATATCCATATGTTTATCAATATTACAAAAACTTATCTAGCTAATGAACTTTATATCCTTATGCATTATGTTGTGATTTTTCCTCTTTTTTTGACACAATAAATGGTTCTCTCTCTCTCTCTCTCTCTCTCTCTCTCTCTCTCTCTCCAAGGGTGGGTTATTCATTAATACCATGTCATGTTGTATTTAGTTGTATGTAGCTCTAATTGTTTATTTTCTACTATGAAATCTTTAGCATATGTATCATGTGACTTATGTAAATCTGATTATGATTGACCTTCATAACATTGAATAGGCCACTCTAAAACAAAATATTAGCCTGCTCAATTTTTTCAAATACACTAGGAACCATAGTGACAAGTAAGCTTGCAAGTGTAATAGAAGCCACCCCTGTTCCTAGAACTTTGAACCACCTACTCTGCAATCTAGATATTTAATCATAAGTACATTGTCAAAATTGTAATCATATAGACTATTTTTCTCCATCCTGTTATCCATGCATATTATGAGGAAAGAGGTTTACGTTTTGATTGTCCTATAGCATTTGGACCACACTTTTTGTGGTGGAATGAAATCAAGGTTGTGCTTCTTTATCCTATGCTTATTTTATGATTTGAAAGGACTAAATATGCATAGGATGAAGAAGCAAAACCTTGGTTTCATTCGATCACAAAAGCGTGGTCCAAATGCTAAAGGCTGAAAACCAAAATGCATACTCTTAACAATCTGTAAAGTCTAAAGGTGCATTGTGTTTACCACAACACATTCCACCTGCATTTTTTTCAAAGTTTATAAACAACCAGGAGAACATATGGTGTTAGAAGGCCCAAATGGGCATAAATTCAATGGTACAATTATGGTCTTGTAAAGATAAACTGAAACTAGAATTTCAACAAGGCTGGGAAAAGTTTGTGCATAATTATGAACTAAAGATGGAGATTTTTCTAGTGGTTGGCCCTATTAAGTAGAGAATGTTAAACTATTCTCAAATAAAAGAGAAGCTCAATATTTTAAGGTCTCACTCCATCATGAAAAATATTTTTTAAACATAGCATACCATCACAATTGTGATGATATTTAGAGAATGACCGACACCAAAACACTACACATGATGTCAAGATGTCAGAATAATTTGAGAGCTGGACGTCACATGTACAACATATCCGTCGCATACCTGTTGTAATAGCGACACCCATAATGTGTAATGATGACATACTAACCATCATAGCCGGTTCATATTGTGATGGTCATGACCATCACACTAACAATGGACATAGAAACCATCGGTGATTCTGACACCAAAACTACAACACAGGTCTGCGTCGCTTGCCCAGGGGGGTAGTGTTGTAATTGCGACACCTAGCTGTCGAAAAGAGGTCTCAAATATACTAGTGATATAATTTGATGTGCTCATCCAATGCTCCCCCTAAGGCCATGATCGGCCATTTAGGTTGATTCTACTTTTTTAGCATTAGGCGAATATCCAGTAGCATATACTGTCTCTCCCTGAACCAATATCTCACTAGACTCTTTGACTCTCCATACCTTACCACTGTTGTTATCTTCTGCTTTCTTGAAATAATTGTCAAAATCACTCTTGTATTCTGCAAGACTCTTACCAGTATCACTGTCATTCTTCTTTGTATCCATAGGAGGTGGTACTCTTATGTTATTACTCCATTATACCTACAAAAATTTGCTATATGACCTGGATTGTTACATTTGTAGCATATAGGAGGTTTTCTCTTCTGATTAACTTGCAACTTACAATTCCTTACAATGTGTCCAAGGTTATTACATTTGTAACATGTGATCTTAGTTGCTGATTCTTCTCTGGTCTAATCTTTTCTATATCTAGATTGATTAGGTTTCCTGCATTCTGCTTGTTAGTAATAACAGAAGGGGGGGGGGGGGGGGGANGGTGAATCAGTGGCCTCAAAAATATTTCAATTAATCAACCCAAAAAATTAGTACCACAATATTAATCCTCTAGTTATCTTCAGTCCTTTAAGATGAATGCCTTCAAATATACTTATCAAATTACTACTGCTCAGAATGCTCTGTTAAACCTTATTCTGTTAGTTTACCGAATAATAGTCTTTCATTTACCAAAAAATAGTAAATTACTCAGAGTATACCGATCAATCCAGATTAGTTATGTGTAATGAAAAACACTAAAGTAATGAATCATAAACACATTGACACATAGATTTTTAACATGGAAACATTGTTAAGGGAAAAACCACTTGGGACCGGTAACCCAAAATTTTCACTCTTCTGAAGTGAGCTCGGTGAAGAGACAACCCTGTTAAAGGTTACAAACACATTGTTAGGTGTGACCTTGTTAGAGGATTTAGTAGAATAGTTTGTCACTTGATATCGAGAATCTCTATGCTACCTTCTATGACCAAACCCGATGTAGTTTGTCAAATGGTATCTGGCATCTCATGCTATCTTCATGATCAAACTTTTTGATACTCCTTGGGATGTATCTCAATATAGAAAGGATCTTTAAATCCTACTTGGTTAAGAGACTTTTTGTATCAATGGCTAAAATGAAACAATAAATGATCTGTTCATACATACAACTTAGACTTGCATATTTTTAGATCTATTTTAAGCTCTTTCTAATCAATATATCTTTTCAATACCTTTGCTCCACTTTCTGCTTGGTGATGTTGTGTTCCTCTGTTGCTTGGTGTCTGCAAAAATCTATAGCTCTTTCCTCAGCTTGATTGATTAGGACTGCATGAAGTTGTTCTTTAGCATCCTCTTTTCTATTCACTCCCCTTTCTTAATTCATAAATAATTAAGCTGTCTTTTTATAGACATGATATCCCCATTTCTAGGTTCTTGACTTTCTTGATCTTGGCATGATCCACAATTCTCACTAATTTGATTTAAAGCATAAGTCCTATTTTATCTCGTACAAATATTCTTTCCAACTAGACAAAACAACTTTAAATCCTTTACTTATCTCTGGCTCTATCTTGTCAAGGAAAATAATCATAACTACAAGTTAAGTCTATATTTAGTTCTGCCAGCTAGATAATTTTTCATTTCTAAACATTAGTTAACTTCGGTGTTTTAAGTCTTGTTAGCTTCAGTCAACACTTCAGTTCTCCTCGGGCTTCTCCATTGGGGTTGTCTGTCTGTCAGGTATGCTTGTGATTCTGCTCGTTGGTAATGCTTTTTAGGTTCTTTTCTCGGGCATCACTGTGACTTAACTTTCAGTGATCTTTGTCCGTCGGGTTCCACTAGCCGTCAGTGTTTGTAGTCACTTAGTGAATACTTGCCTTTTATGCATTACTGAAAGCATAATCTTTATCTCTCTGATTCTCTAAAATCTTTAACACTTTAAATAGAACCGATCAAATTATATCAAGTTGACATCAATGAAAATACAATCCATTAACTGTTTTAATGTCTTGCATTATCTTTATGCATTTTAGTGATCAACTTAACATCTTCAAACATTCAATCAGTTACATGTCATCAATCTCTCCCTTTCGCATTGATGCAATACACTACATTATCACACTATATTAGTACTAATACAATATGAAATATAATAGTTTCATCAATCTTTCCTATTGTAACTATTACAAATGTTTGGCTTTCGGTAAGCTCAAATAGCTTAGATTTTTTTCTTGCAGAGTGATCTCTTCAATCTTCAATCCCTTCACTGGATAGATGTAGAAGCTTATTTTTCTATTCTGATATGTGTTCTTCCTTGACTGTTCCTTTTCTTGATAATCTCTTTTTCCTTTGACAGAAATGAGTCATCTCTCCCTTTGTGTGTATTCTCTTCCTTTTATTACTGCTCTCCCTTTGATGGATAGACTGTTCCTTTTCTTGATAATCTCTTTTTCCTTTGACAACAATGAGTCATCTCTCCCTTTGTGTGTATTCTCTTCCTTCTATTACTGCTCTCCCTTTGATGGATATTTCATATGTAATCAATCTCTCCCTTTGGATAATGATATAATCTCTCCCTTATACTAATGAGAATTTCCCTCCCTCCTGATAATAAGATAATCTCTCCCTTTGACAATAATGCCAAACAATTTTCTTCTACATCGTCTTTCATCCTTTTTATAATATATTCCTTGAATTTCCCTATCCATCAGCTATACATTGACTCTGGTGTTCGGTGCATATTTGTACCTTGCTATGTATAGATGTATCTATTTTTGTCCATCTCTGTGCTTGCATCAACATGAATGATCTTCTGATTTGTTATAGGCTGATGCAACCTTCTAGTAAGCTTACTGACCAATAGACAAGGGTTGTACCCCTAGTCTCTTTCTTAGGTACTCAAATGTATCTTTCAGTAATGGCTTGGTGAATATATCAGCTAGTTGTTCCTTTGATTGAACATATTCTAGTATCACTTCCATGCTTGTACTTCTTCCCTTAGATGATGATACTTGATTATTATATGCTTAGTCTTAGCATGCATGACTGGATTCTTTGATATGTTTATTGCATTGGTATTATCACAATAGATAATTATTGGTTCAAGAATCTTCAAATTCATACCTTCCAGTAACTATTTGATCCATGCAATATTGGAGCAATTTGCAGTAACAACCACATATTCTACTTCTATAGTAGACTGAGAGATACATCCTTGCTTCTTGCTAATCCATCTGACAAGTCTGTCACCTGTGAAGAATGCTCCTCCAGTCGTGCTCTTTCAGTCATCAATGTCTCCAACCCAATCAACACTTGTGTAGACTTGTAGCTTGAATTTTCCTTCTCTTTTATACCATAAGACATAGTCCTCAGTGTTCTTTAGATATCTTAGAATTCTCTTAACAACATTCATATGTGATATTTGGGATTAGCAGAGAATCTTGCAACTATTCCAACTACATGTGCTATATCTGGTCTGGTATGAACAACATACATTAGTTTGCCAATCATTGATCTATACAATGTTTTATTTACCTCATTAGATTTGTCTTCTTTTGTCAGTTTACATCTAGTAGCCATAGGTGTTCTAACTGGTTTGTAATCTTCCATCTTGAATATCTTCAACACTTCCTTGATGTATTTGGACTGAGTGATATATATGCCTGCATCTTGATGAAGAATCTGTAGACCAAGAAAGAATTTGATCTCCCCAAACATAGAAAGTTCAAACTCTTTTCTCATTTCATTAGCAAAGGATTTTCATAATATTTCATTTCCCCCAAAAATGATATCATCAACAAAAATTTCAGCAATCAGAATATTACCATCAGTATCTTCTTTTAAGTATAGATTGCTATTTTCACTTGTTCTTATAAATTCACTGTTAATGAGATAGGAGTGAAGTCTTTCATACCAGTCTCTTGGTGTTTGTTTCAATCCATACAAGGATTTATGTAGTCTACATACCATGTTTCTCTTGTCTGGATCAACAAACCCTTCTGGTTGTTCAATGTATACCTCTTCTTCAAGTATTCCATTTAGGAATGCAGATTTGACATCCATCTGGTATACCTTGAATCCTTTGTATGCAGCATAAGAAAGTAGGATTATAACTCCTTCTATTATAGCAATGGGTGCAAAGGTTTCACCATAATCAATACCTTTTTCTTGTGCATATCCCTTGCATACTAATTTTGCTTTGTTTCTAGTGACTTCTCCATTCTCATTCAACTTGGTTTTGAATATCCATTTGGTACTGATGACATTCTTTTCATCTAGTCTCGGTACTAGCATCCATGTACTATTCTTCTCTATCTGTTCTATTTCTTCATTCATAGCACTCATCCATTCCTCATTTTCAAGTGCAACATTAACAGATTTAGGCTCAAAATCACAAACTAAACATCTAGTGTTTAGTGTCTTACTTCTTGTCTCATTCCAACCTTCTTGTCTCCTATGATATGATTCTATGGATGATATCTTCTGACATACTTGGCAAGTTTTGGTTCAGCTCTGTGTTCATCATTTTGATCATCATCTTTACCTTCATTTTGATCTCCATCATTCGGAACATCATCTTGAGGATTTTCCTAATTTTTGGTAATTGCAGCCTGATGCTCGGGTGCAATGTTTTATTTCTTGGGAGTGATACACTATTGCTTAGGTAGAGTGTTAGGTTCTTCAGTATAAAAAAACCTGTTGTAGTCCTCTGGCTCTTTTCTGCTTTCTTTATCATTCTTTTCTGCAAATTCATCTATTTTCACATTTTCACTTTCAATGATCTTGTTAAGAAATTTATAAGCCTTGCTTTTGGTTGAATACCCTAGGAAGATACCTTCTTCACTTTTGGAGTCAAGTTTTCCATTTCTACCATCCTTCAAAATATAACATTGAATACCAAAGATTCTGAAGTAACTTACATTGGGTGTATGACCATACCAAAGCTCATAGGGTGTCTTCTTTGTGTTCTTCTTTAATTGTACTCTGTTTAATGTGTACACAGCAGTACTGATAGCTTCCCTCCATATTTTGAGTGATGCTTTTCTCAATCATCAATGTTCTTTCACAGTCAACAATTGATCTATTTCTCATCTCAGCAATTCCATTTTGCTATGGTGTTCTTGGTGCATAAACCTGTCTTTTAATTCCATGCTCATTCCAATAGTTAGTGAATTCATGTGAAGTAAATTCCCCTCCTCTATCTGACCTTAATAATTTCAATTTCTTATCACTTTGTTTTTCTACCATAGCCTTATACCATTTAAACATCTTGAATGCTTTTGATTTATCTCTCAAAAACATAACTGTCATCATTCTAGAATAATCATCAACAAAGAGAATGAAATACCTATCTCCATAGTAACTCTTTTTCCTCATGGGTCCACATAGATCAGTATGGACTAATTCTAGAATTGCATTAGATGTATGAGCTTTACTCTTGAAACTAGACTTTGTCATCTTACCTTTTTGACAATTCTTGCACATGATATGCTTGGGTTTAGTCATGCTCGGTAAGCCTCTGACTTTTCTTTTATTGCTATCTTTATCATGTTGTCAAAGTTCACATGACACAATTTTTTGTGCCACAACCATATGTCTTCATTTCTAGTCATCAAACAAGTGGTGTTTATTCCATCAAGATAGAAAAAGTTTCACTTTTGTCTATTCACCAGTTTCGATCAACCTTCCTGATTCATTGAAGATCTTTGCCTTCTTATTTTCAAATTCTACTGTGTGACCTGTATTGTTCAGTTGTGAAACAATTAATATATTATAATTCAGTCATTTTACCCATTAAGCATTTTCACATTTGATCAGGTTATTTAACATTATGGTTCCTTTACCTTTACCTTCAACTGGACAAGGTGTGTCATTACCTATTCTTACTGAACCACCATTACAGTATTCAAAAGTTTCAAACTTTTTCTTATCATCGGTCATGTGGTGAGTGCAACCACTATCTATCATCTAGGCATCTTTCTTACTAACCTTAGATATGAGTGCAGTTTCATACCTTTCTTCTTCTTCGTCTGAGTCATCTTTCATGGCTATAAATACTATCTCAATGTCTTCTTCAGATTCAGTGTCAGTGTCATCATCTCTATTCTTAGCTAGGTAACAATCTTTCTTCCCTTTATCCTTGTAGTCTCAGGTATCTCTCTTGTTAGTTTGTTGGTTGCTTTGGTAATCTCTGCTATCACCTCTATCAAACTTCTTCTCATATGATCTGTCATTACTTTTGTCATCTTTTCTTCTGTTAGGACATATTATAGCAAAGTGTCCAACTTCTTTACAATTAAAAAATATAAGTGGTAATTTAACTTTGTATTTACCTTTGCATCTCTGCAATCTTCTTGCCATTAGTGCTTCAATCTCATCAAGATCTTGATCATCATTGTCACTTTTACTATAATTTCTAACAGTTTCTATAACTTAATTTACTTATTTTCAAAGAAGATTTGAATGCAGACTCTATAGATGGTAAGACACTATTATCAAAGTTATTCATCTCAAATGAAATCAATCTACCAATCAGAATATCTAGAGTAACTGTATTGTTTGCAATTTCTCTCATTTCTTGTATAGAAAAAACTCTAATAACATATACAGGCAGTAATGTTCTTAATATTTTACTTACCACTGTCTCCTCTTCAAGTACACCTCCAACTCCTCGGATAACATTGACTACCTCTTTGAGTCTGCAGCTATACTGAGTGATATTTTCTCCTTCTTTCATCCTTAGCTCATTAAACCTCCCTCTTAGGCTTTCTGCCTTGGCTCTTAGTACATTAGCATCTCCTCCATGTACCAACTTCAACTTATCCTACATTTTCTTTGCTGAGGTGTAGGTTTTGACATCTTCAAACTCAACATCGAAGAGTGAGGAAGAAAGTTCTATCATCATGCAATTATGCTCATGCTTTTCTCTTAATATCTCAAGAGTGTGATGTCTTGTAGGCAACAGATATTCAATATCAAGGTGTTGAGTAACATCATTACCAATACCTGATAAGTGGAGTCTTATTATGATTTGCCACAATGGAAATTTGTCTTTATTCAACTTGGGCACATCTCGTTTGTTCATCTTGTGATCTTTTGCTTGAGCTGTTAAAATCCCTTTCTAAGCACACAAGCTTTGATACCAATTTTTAATAATAACTGAGAGGGGGGGTGAATTAGTGGCCTCAAAAATATTTCAATTAATCAGCCTAAAAACTTAGTACCACAATATTAAACCTCTAGTTATCTTCAGTCTTGTAAGATGAATGCCTTCAAATATACTTATCAAATTACTACTGCTCGGAATGCTCTGCTAAACCTTATTCTGTTAGTTTACCGAGTAGCAGTCTTTCATTTACCGAAAAATAGTAAATTACTCAGAGTATATTGATCAATCCAGATTAGTTATGTTTAATGCAAAACACTAAAGTAATGACTCATAAACACATTGACACATGGATTTTTAATGTGGAAATCCTGTTAAGGGAAAAACCACTTGGGACTGGTAACCCAAAATTTTCACTATTTTGAAGTGAGCTCGGTGAAGAGCCAACCCTGTTAAAGGTTACAAACACACTGTTAGGTGTGACCTTGTTAGAGGATTTAGTAGAATAGTTTGCCACTTGATATTAGGCATCTCTATGCTACCTTCTATGACCAAACCCTGTGTAGTTTTTCAAATGGCATCTGGCATCTCATGCTATCTTCATGATTAAACTTTTTGATACTCCTTGGGATGTATCTCAATATAGAAAGTATCTTTAAATCTTGCTTGGTTAAGAGAGCTTATGTATCAATGGTTAAACTGAAATAGTAAATGATCTGTTCATACATACAACTTAGACTTGCATATTTTCAGATCTATTGTAAGCTCTTTCTGATCTATATATCTTTTCAATACCTTTACTCCACTTTCTGCTCGGTGATACTGTGTTCCTTTATTGCTTGGTGTCTGCAGAAATCTATAGCTCTTTCCTCAACTTGATTGATCAAGACTGCATGAATTTGTTCTTCATCAATTTCTCTTTAGCATCCTCTTTTTTATTCACTCCCTTTTCTGAATTTGTAAAGAATTAAGTTGTCTCTTTATAGACATGATATCACTGTTTATAGGTTCTTGAATTTCTTGATCTTGGCGTGATCCACAATTCTCACCAATATGATTTAAAGCATAACTCCTATTTTATCTCGTAGAAATATTCTTTCTAACTAGACAAAACAACTTTAAATCCTTTACTTATCTCTGGCTCTATCTTGTCGATGAAAACAATGATAACTACGAGTTAAGTCTATATTTAGTTCTGCTAGCTAGATATTTTTTCATTTCTAAACTTCAGTTAACTTTGGTGTTTTAAGTCTTGTTAGCTTCAGTCAACACTTCATTTCTCCTCGAGCTTCTCCGCCAAGGTTGTCTGTCTGTCGGGTATGCTTGTGATTCTGCTTGTTGGTAATGCTCATCGGGTTCTTTTCTCGAGCATCACTGTGACTTAACTTTCGGTGATCTCTGTCTGTCGGGTTCCACTAGCCGTCAGTGTTTGTAGTCACTTAGTGAATACTTGTCTTTTATACATTACTGAAAGCATAATCTTTATCTCTCTGATTATCTGAAGTCTTTGACACTTTGAATATAACCGAGTAAATTATATCAAGTTGACATCAATGACAACACAATCCATTAACTATTTTAATGTCTTGCATTATCTTTTTGCATTTCGGTGATAAACTTAACATCTTCAAACATTCAATCAATTACATGTCATTAATACTTTCTTATGCCCATATGCATTGCAATTAAAACAATAACCAGAAATTTTTTTGAAAGGGGTATTACCTCTGCAATCTCTCTTCATGTTTCCAAACTTGTTCCATCCAAAACATCTACCCCTGAAAGGTCTACTTTGTTCTTTAGGTTCTTCAAGAATAGGTTTTTATCCATCAATCTTTGCATCAAATTTTTCTTCTCGATTCTTAGAACATTCAGCTTCATTGAAGCCAATACCATTCATATCACCTTTAGGTTTTTGTCTATCTCTCTATTCATCAATCAAGTCACTGCTCATGTGAATTTTCTCAATGTGTTTCTTTGTCTCAACAAGTTCACCTTTTATGATCTGGTTATATTTCTCCAATTCTAGATACTTGTTATTGGAATGGTCAAGGTCAATCTTCATTTGTCCCATCATTATATTAGCATCTTTCAAAGCTTCTTTAGTCTCATTCTTAGCATTCTTTTCTTTTTGAGTCTCTTTAGGCATTGTCTCATTCTCAAGCTTCAAAGTATCATTCTCTTGTTCAAGTTGCTTTATCTGATCTGAATTATCATTGTATGAATCTTCTGTAAGATAAAATATGGGGGTAGAGATATGTATATCTATGTATGTATGTGTTGGGGGGTTGATTTGATGGATGTTAAGTGTTTAAAATGTAAAGAGATTGAATATTCTATCTTACGAAAATGTAAAGGGGGATGAAATTAGATGTGTTTATTAAGAAGATATAATGTATTAAGAATGATAGATTGATTTGCCTAGAATGTATTGAATCCCTCAACCTTAATTGAATTGTATTAATTAAGTATTGCAATTTGTGATTAAGGAGAAGATAAGATGTTCCTCTTTTATTCCCAAATGCACAAATGGGAGATCCAAGTTGATCAACCCAAGAGAAGGGTTAATACACAAATGAATCAACCATTTGGAAAGGAGAATAATAAAGGAGATACCTTAAATTTTGTTAATTATATATATAGAAATGATATATGACTGTAATTGAAAAGATATGAGAAATGCACTAACCTTGAAATATTGCAGATCAAAGAATGCTATTTTCTGAGGTTTGTAGACTGTTTCTGGAAAAACTCACAGTTGATACCGAACCGAAACATAGAGACGAACAAAACCTAGAAATCATTTTCCGTTTCGATGTCATCTTATGAAAAAGGTCAACCTTGACCCATAAATGTCAACCCTGACCCAATAATTTTGACCTTGACCTGCACAGATCCGAAAGTGACTTTGTTTGCGGATCTCGAAAGTTTGCCGAAAAGGGTATCCAGATCTGGGTTCAAATCCACTATTCTGTACCTGTACCTACAAGAAAAAGGAGATTGTTTTGTTTTGGGGGAGGGGTTTGCCTTGGTCAAACCCCAGTTTTGGAATTAACCTCAAATATGTGTAATTGAAATTGCAGAAATGGACAAAGTAAATGCATAAATTCACCTTGCTTGAAAAAGTCCTTGTGGCGG
>MU223133.1:43455-67119 GCA_018584345.1 Thuja plicata | reverse complement strand
TAATTTTTTACTTTATTGAGACTGCAATGCACTTTGTATTCTATTGGTTTAAGACTGCAATGAGAAATAAATTTTTCATTAGAGTAAATTTTTTACTTTAATGAATTGCATGATGTATTCAATTTTTTTAGGACTGCAATGAAGAAAACAACTATAGATAACAATTACAAATAGATAATGATACACAATAGATAACAATATATATTACAACAATAGAAAATAATTACAAATAGACAATGGTAGACAACAATTACAAATCAAGCTCCAAATATAACAACCACAACAACATGACATTTTATGATTATATTAGATGACACAAAATTTACATTCCTCATGTGAATGAGAGTTGTGAAATATACCAGCAATAACATTAACACATTTTATAATCATACTAGAGTTATATCTTCAATCAAACTACATCCATAGAATTAAATAAATCAACTTGTATCACCCCATTTTTCGTGACCTGCTTTGCACAACATATGGCATAAGAAACCTTCTTCAATCAAAATACAGTATTCATCACTCCTATTCAATTGTCCATATCGGTTTGAAAAGTTTGAAAAGTAGTAGGGGTCACATATCTATGGCAACAAAGTTTTTCCCACTTGTACCACCAGTTTTTAGGGTAGGAAGGGCTTCTAGGCTTCTTTTTATATGAGCAAGAAATGCTTGTTTGGCATCTGAAGTGAGTTGGATGTTGCTAGGGGTAGTCCTGAATGGAAAGGCACTGATAGTTGCATATAGTGGGGAGTAGATGGTCATTATATTATCGGTTGTACTGGCTCCTCTACCATTCTCTTCTGTTTAGCTTTCTTTTCTTTTTTTTTGCTTTCTTTGCAGCTGCCATGCATTTTCGTTTAGCCTTTGCCTCCTCTTATCTCTTTAACCTCTCTTTTTCTTCTTCTTCTCCTTAGCTTCTTGTTTTCTTGCAACTTTTTCTGTCCTCATTGCTTCCCTCTGTATTTGGTCTGCTTCACGTTCTTCTCTCCTCTCCATCACTTGTTGCTTCTTACACCTTTGCAACTCCTCATTTCTCTTCCTTCTACCTCTTGGACATTGAGCAATTGAATGTACTCATCGGATGTCAAAATTTGGGACTACCTACTTAGGCGAAGCACTCTTGTCTGACCTCCACCTGATGAACAAGTCACCCGTTGCACTAGAATTCTCAAGAATTGGCTTATCAATGTTGATAATTGTTGCCCATCCCCTTGGGTGCACGACACGTAGTCAACTTCTTCATCACTTGTCTCATTTTCATTTTCACAATCAACACTAATCTCCTCATCCCAATCCGTTGTCTTGGTGAGGTAATGGATTACATTTGCTAGATCAATTTCAAGAGGGGTTGGCATGGAAAGTGTGACCTCTTCTGTCCTGAAATCTATCTACACTCCAATATTGGTGGCTACTTTTGCAAGCCACTCTGGTTGGACAACTTGTATTGGAAGACTCAGACCTGCTACTGTGGTTTCCATACCTTCATTGGATGTTGCTTACATAACAGGGATGTCTAATTTGCTAGTCTGTGGTGGATCACTGACACCTTCAACTGAACCCTTCACATTGTCATTGTTGAGCTGGTAAGTTTGCATAAATATATCAATTGCTTCTTCAGTTTACCCCACCATACACATGAAGGCCTCTGCTCAATGTGTTCTGGTGCAGTTTCAAATGTAACTGCATCATCCTCTATTCCACCAGATTCCACTTCTTGAACATCAAATGCCTCACTTGGTCTTATATTGTCGTCTAGTGCAAACTTATTTAGTGACCAAATTCCAGGCCTACAAATTCTGCTCATAATGTTCCATGGTGTCATTGCTTTCTTGATTGCACTACTTGCATGAGTTGCTAACTCTTCTTGTCCAATTTTAATGTGGGGGTTATTTGACATCCATGTAGATCTTTGTTGTTTGAAGTAATTATTGAAATGAGAGAAAACACTAAAATCTCATGGTTGTAGTCTATGGTTGGTATAAGCAGACAGTGTTAGCAAGTTGATTCCTAAGCGCTTTGCTTCTTCAATTGTTTTGAAGGCCACATGGCTGCCATGACTGTCAAAGATAAGAAGGGCCCTATTATTCGGTGAAACTCCTCTAGGGATGAATGTTGCAAAATGTTGTAACCAATTTAGAAACAATTCCTTTGTCATCCATGCATGCTTTTGGCACACCATACATGCACTTGCCCCACAGGTTGCTATGTAATTTCTGATGTATCTCTTTGCTTTGAACAAGTAAAGCCCAATAATACTCATCCCAACTACACTAACACAAGCCAAAACTGTGATCCTCTCTACTTTTTGATATTAGGTGTGGTACACATGTCTGCCCCAATCTAGCAATCACTCTCATTCCATAGTTCCTGCCAGCTTGCACACTGGTCTCGTTGCAATTCCAAATTCTGCTAGATCCAAAGTGGTTCAAGTTGTAGATGTTCTCCAACTTGTCATAGAATGATTACATAATAGAAGGTTGCAGCATAACTACTCGGTCATCGTTCACTCCTTCACTTGTTCTCATAGTCAAATCAAGGTGCCTACGACCCTAGCATACCATTGTTGAAGGGGTTGGGCCTATTCCAACAAATTTGGGCAACAATTGATTGTAGTTGATTGATCAATAGATTGTGCCCAATTTCAACCATTTCCTTGCACCATTGGACAATTTCAGCGTCCTCTACAAATAAAATGGTACGTGGTCCCCTATTGGTCATGGCTATAACCCCTATCAGCCATGACCTCAAACTGCTATTAGCGACACCATACTTGATTGTTGTAGCTCTGATTGACATCTCGTTGTCTTCTACACTGGCAATTGATTTTCTCATGTCATGTTTAGACCACTTTCCTCTTGGCTTTGATTGATTAACAGGTTCAACAGTTTCAATAATGGGCTTTGGCTGGACATTAGGCTAATTGTCACATCTAGTGTTTGTTTCTTCAGTACAATCAAAAAGATGAATTTCTTTGTTGGAGATTATATCCATTTGATCTATGAAGTGTACTTCATGAGTAACTCTAACTCTACCTCTACCTCCTACCTCATTCGCTTTGGGACTCTACCTTCCTCTTGATCTCATTCCCTTTCTACCTTGTGCCACGATTCTCAATTTACTTGCATAAACGTGTTAGTAAATAACAAAAGCATATTGCACCATTTTAAATTAACCATTATGCATAAGGATAATCATTTAACAACAAAATGAAACCCTCCACGACAGATACCAAATAATAAACATTTTAATGAAATGAATGACATTGAGACAATCATTGTTAAATTCCATCATTGTACATATAAGAAAGGAAACATACTTGATGGGTGCAACGTTACATGGAGGTTGCAGAGTGGAGCCCAAACAGTTGCAGAGCAAAATAAAACATACATGTAATTGTGCACACATGGCCACAACATTTTAATGTAACCCTTAATACAAAATTATGTATACATATACATAATTATACAAAATCATGTATAAAATTATGTCAACATATACAAAATTAAGTATATGTATAGATAATTATGTATACATATAATTAATAAAAAAACCCAATTTCAAAATTACAAAGTACCCAATTGCAAGTGTTTAGGCTTATGTGTCATTTCACATGTTTCACTTTTGTGTTGGGAAAGGGTGGACACTAAATCCCTCATGTCCCTTTTTTGTCCACCGTAGGCCATGTACATGCTTTCTCTTGGACACATTTCCAAACATTATGGAACCCTAAAAACCAAAGCTTTCAACACATTTAGGGATCATGTAGTTTTGTATATATTATACATTATACATGCACATACATATGTATGTATAGAGTATACATGACTACATATATAATTATGCATACATATAATCACTGAGATAACAAAAGGCCCCAAGCCATACAAAAATAATGCAATCATTGAAGAAAAACCTTGAACACTATTTGAAAAAAATGATGACAAAACAAAACAAAATGCATGTATGAAGAAACAGATTTCATCATTTTAATGTAACCCTTTATGCATAAGGATAATCATTTAACAACAAAATGAAACCTTCCACGACATATACAAATTGATGTATACCTATACATAATTATGTATACATGTATACATATATGGAGCAGATTGCACCATTTTCATGTATCTCTTAATGCATAAAGATAATCATTTAACAACAAAATGAAACCCTCCACAACATATATCAAATAATAAACATTTTATGAAACCCACAGTAGCATATATATGATTGTATATGCATTATGTGTGTATATGTATGCATTATGTATGTATCTCTATGTATGTACATACATTATGTGTATATCTATATATGAATATGCATAATGTATGTATTTAAAAGCAGGAGATAAAATGAAAGTAGGTGATGGAGGAGATAGAGAGATAATTGTGATATGATTAAAAAATGTTTATTTATGTTGTACTATAATTTATGTGGGCAATTTCAAAGCTTGACATGAATTATAAGATGCAAGTGACAGATGCAATTGATTGATATAAGGTTATAAAATGAATGATGTTGCAGTTTATGTATTTAGACCCTAAGAATAAATAGTCTTCATAGAAAACAATAATCTTTGCTTAGACTGATTGAAAATTTTATATATATATATATATAAGACCCTAAGAATGCATAAATTTTATAGAAAACAATAAATTATTGTGCTTTTAATTGGAAATAATATAGTAATCTATGAAATCATATGAAAACAATTTAGAATAGTGTGCCAACCTGAACAAGGTCTCTTTGATCAGGAATGTGTAGGAACAAGGTCTCTTTGATCAGGAATGTGTAGAAAATTCCTCCTTCAACTCTAAATTGTGCAAAGAATATTAAGACAAAACATAGATAGTATAGGTAGTAATGAAAATGAACTTGGAAAATCCCTTATAAATTCATTTGAATGTGCAAGGTGAATGCATTCACTTGTGGTAGTTGAATTTCAAATTTGAATATTGGTGGGAACATTCAGTCATTTCATACTTGCATATTCAATTTAATTTTGATGTGTGGATTTGGTCTTATAATTATTTTTATTATTTGTTTTTGTGTTTATTGGAGTGTTTAAATTGTCATTTGAGAGACCAATAACTGCTCATATGCAATTGTAATTTGAGTACATTTGTACTTTTGGACCACTTGTATAAAGTGATTTTTGTAAACATATAAGTTTTTAAAAAAATGATTAAGTGACATTATTTGTGCAAGTAGGATTGTATGTTAATTACATGGGACCAATAGTAGTTCATTTTTTTTTATATTATTTTTTTAAACAACTTTCTTCAATATATAAAAAAAAGCTACTTAATCATGAACCGATATGTATTGGGGTCAAATAAATATTTTTTTAGAAAATTAAGTATGTTTATTGAGTTATAAAATTATTTATTTTTGAGGTTCACTATTACGAAAAATGAACGATTATTGGACCCGGATTCACTATGGTCCTTTTCACTATACTCCAAAAATTAAACAGCTCAGAAACTGTGTGGAACCCTGCTGTTAAGCATTCCTCTCAATAACAGTATTATGAATAATAATAGTAAAATACTTGGGAGCGAGCCATGGAAACAGAGATACAATAAAATCCCAGAGTTATAAAAGATATTCACAAGCTTTTAAATAAGAACCATCATTGGAATCCAACCATAAAACCACATTTATGCAAATCCTCAAATAGGTATTTGAATGACAACGGACAAGAAACGGTAAAAATTCAAATCTAATATAAATCAAAATAAATTTTGACGAGTAGTAATTATGCTGGAATTGATTATACTAAAAATGAAGACTTTGTAATTAAAGCACTGATGCTGAGACCATGGTGGAGGAAAACTTGTTAATTCGGAAGCTAGGAAAATCAAACAATAAAAAACATACTTACAGTTTCAAGAAATAATATATCAGTGGCCCAAAGCTCGTGAACTTGAATGAATTGTGGACACGACAAATGCTGCTTGCCTTGCTAGGCGATCGATACTATTTTTCTGTAATTTCAAGTTCTATGAAGGACCCTTACAAGATAATTTTAAAAAAAAAGTCAAAATTGGAAGTTTGGCTGGTTGTTTAGACTGATGCATCGGTTCCACTTGCATTGGGTTTGCTATTTAAAGCAGTTTGGGAACCATCCTCTGTACCAAATTTACGTCCTCCAAACTCTCCTATTCCTGGAGTTACTCGAAACTCTTCATTAAGCGCCATGTCGATTTCCAGTGTTACAATTTTAAGCCTTGGGAAATTCTTGCAGACCATATGTATTCCTTCAGGAGCCTGCAAAATTCCAAGATTTCACATATGATCTTTTTCTATGAAGGTACTGTGGGAATCTAATGCTTAAATAAGTAGATTCCCAACAATCTTAAGAAAAACACTAGAACTACTCTATAAGAACTTAAAGCATTATAATTGTAATGTAGATTGTCTCCAATGTGCTGTCTTGACTCTAACTACATACGAAAAAACAGATGGCGGGGAACTCAAATCAACCCGAGACAACATCTACATACAGATGATGGAAGGGGGAGGTGCACCAGTTGGCCAGCTGGGAATTTTTCTTCGACAAATTCTATGCATCTTGGTCTGAGTAATGAGTGCTTGTAAGGGAGCTTCTGGATATTGGCTTTATAAGAGAGCTATGTATACAGTGGAGGGCAGAGGCTGATGCTCCCTTTATAATTTTTAAACATGGAGTGGACAGTAAAAAGGACCCACTTACAGATATAAGGTTGAGAAAAATAATGTTTGATTCGTGTGCTCCTTTCTCCAGCAGCAGCTGAATAGCTTGCACAGCTGAATTTCCTGTAGATCGTTAAATTCAATAATCTGAGCACATTAGATTTTCTGAATTGTTCTCTGGCAGATTGGATGCTTTGTTTTATCAATATGTCATCTTAGCTGAATACCATGTTATTAGGAACAGGATATTCAGAAGTTGCATGGAAGAAAATAATTTTATATAAATATATATTTTTAAAAATTCTGATTTCTTACAATATTTAATCCCACATAGAATAATAATTAAAAATAATATAACATATATATTCTATATCACCTTTAAAAGATAACAAAATTAATTAAAAACCATTTAAAAAAAACAAATTCTGATTTCTTTGGAAGACATCGATAGTGGCAGATTATTGAAGCTTCTGCTGATTGCGGACGGGAATTTTTGCGCTCTTGTGTGTCCCTGTTTTGTTGTATGAGCCATAGCCTAGCTTGATGGATATGTTCATGGAAAAGTCTCATCTAAAAAGAATGTTTCATATTTTTTCTTTTGGTTATTATGATGATTGTCATACCTAGATTGACACTATTTATAATTTTCTTTTAAATTATTATAACAGTTGGGTACATATGCTAAAAGATCAGAATTAGTTTGTGGCATCTGGGTGTTGGTGGCAGTTTGGAGTTGGCTAAATCTATTCATAATTTGCATAAGGGCTTGAGTGGTATTTGGTCAATTAGGATTAGTAATAGAAAAGGTAATAAGGCCTAAAATTGTGCTACATGTAGGGGAAATGATGGAGATGGATGCAAAAGAATTTGTCATCGATATGGTCATGGAAGGTGGTGCATGCTCTAAGAGGAGTCAAGCAGGGATATTGATGAGGAAAGTAGTGGGTCAAAATTTTATTCGGCAGAAGGGTTCCTTTTGGTATTGCTACCATGTTCAATGCCAGTGATCTTGGTGGTTGTATCAGGAAAGGGAATATTGGAAGTGGTTTTGCTAGGAGATCTAGTCTTGCGCACAAGGGCATTGGGGTCTTGGCATATGAAGTTTCAATCATATGACAATAATGAAAGGCATGTGAAATGCAATTCATTCCATTGGAGGGTGTTGGAGGTGGCATTGAATTGGATGCATTCAATGCTTCTTACATCTAAGAGTGTATGCTTTTTTTATTTTGCAGGGAGTAAGTTTGGCAAAGATGTTTTAGAAGCTAGGAGAATGTTGGGAGTTAAAGGAACATTTTGCCCTCGAGTTTTTTTTTACAAAAAGATGAAACTTAAGCCAACTGAAAGGCAAGGTTCACATTGGATTCACCAATTAATATGTACATTCAGATACAGTTCCATTGACGCTATTAGCCCTTTCTGACTTAGCTATATATGCTCATGTGGATATGGCATACAAGTCATATTTATAAAGGGAGGACAGTCCCACGTGTTCTTCAGGTTGTTTGGTTGAAACTATTCTTGACCCATGGAAAGGAGAAGCTGAAAAAATTCTAACAAGACATTCAGCACCCTTATCATTAACAACTTACAAACTTGAATGAAAATTTCAAATCTAATACATTGGCACGAAACAAATATCAAATATATAGATTCTTGACTAAAACTATTTTAACTGACATTGAAAACCATGCATTGTCATCATGCTGATAAATTCTAATTTCTAGAAATAAGATTGCTCAACTCACATGGACCAATTAATAAGGTCTATATTGTATCTGAAATACAGATCATACCTGTTGCAAGAACTGGATCCAAGAGAAGCAAATGACAGTTTGAAATGTCCTTTGGAAGATTCTCATTTATCAGCTGCACAATATTGGAAAGTTAATGGAATGACAGCTACAATGCACATATGAAATACCAAGGTAATTGTAAAATTACAAATATTTTTAGTGGTCACTCTGGAAATTTGAAAATCCACTAACTTGTTTACCCTTGTCACCATCTCCATGAATGAAAATTTTACCAATTTTAATTCCTTTGCAGCATTCTTGTAATGCATTCTCCATGTTCTCACCACTGGAAATGGTAAGCACCATGTGTAAGCTTCTTAGTTTTGGAACTGAAACACTATTTACAAATGAGTAGTTCTGCCAAAATCAACTATAAGCTATTCAGAAGTGTATTAGCTTTAATTGTAGTTAACTAGTGCAGCATTTGACTGCCCCAATAATGTGTGCCACCTTTTCAATAGCTATGTGCTAGCTATCATTTAAATTTTAAAACAATTTAATAATTTATACTTAAAAAGATGCCTGGCTAATTCATATAGATTGTTTCATCAATGTATCTGTTCTGAAATAGGTATTATGTAAACTTATTTCTTTTATAGTGCCTAGTAATTGGTTCCCAGTGTCAATCTGTCAGGCCAGAAAAACTAATAAGGGGTGCTCATTAGATTGAAGTCCTCGGTTGATCTCTGGCAAACTCACCCCTAAGGCAGGCTGGTTAGAAGTTCAGGTAGAAACAAAATGTATCCATCACTACATATACAGTTCAGTGGAGTATAGTAGCTAATCAGGGTCATGCTTCTCAAAACAAGGTGTTTTTAATCTCTGAGAGGGAAGCCATGTAGATATGGATTAGAATCAAACAAAGAGTCAAGAAGGTGTGGGAATTGATTTATTTCAGAGGAAATATGAGTAATTTGACTAGGTCTCATATTTTAAAACACATTCTAATACAAAAGGCAGATACTTCAGGAACTAGTAAAAGAATAGTCGATATCTTTCATCATGGTCATTTTGCAGATATGACAAGGTTTAGCCACATTATCTCTGTCAAAGTGTCTAATATACGCAGATGTGCACCTCATTCAAACAGGTTTGCATGAGTAAATGCTTCTGTTTAGGGCTTGTTCCAATCAGATTCGCAGCATGTTTTCAGTCCTTACTATAGCAATCCATCCCACTCTTTTACTTTTGCAATATATAAATGTAATGCAATGTCCTCAAGACTTTCCAATCACCCAAATCCTGGACTGGGCAAGGTGAGAGCATACGGTGCCTCCAATCACACAACTAATCTAGATGAATGCGATTTCATTTGAAATAGTGGCAAGCTGACCTGAATATGCAGGCAGCAGAGCCGGCCTAATTGACACCTCTTTAGTGGACTTGCGTAATCTGAGATGTAGGTAGAAAAGCCAGACTATTAACACCTCTTCAATAGCCTGTATATGCAACGCAAATTCAAAGCCACTAGCAAAATTTCTAAGATTGACTTGGACCAAAATGGTCAATAATGCTAGCTTGTTCATGCAAATTGAGCTAAATGTAATACACAATAAGTTTTGGAGGTAAACAATCCAACTTATAAAATGAAAATGCATTCAAATGAAAGACTCATAATACAGCTATGAATACATGAAATGACCCAACAACTTAGAAGATCAATCCCACAATATTAAATCATTAATCCAACTGAAGCATACATCAAATAGATGATGCAAGAATCTGATTGCAGATCTGAAAATACTCTGTTTTGCTAATAACACTGCCCAAATAGGTTTGAAACACACTGTTAACATTCAGAAACCATTGCCTAGAACCACACTAATACCACCGAACTGTTAAACAACTAAAAGCACATTCCGAATCTCTACACACCTAAACACATTGTAAGGGTTATTTTATCAAACTAATAACATATATCACTCATTAACAAGTCTGAAACACTGTCTTTTGTTCTTGTGTGGCTAAACCAACAAGTACAAGATCATAAAAACTCATCAAACCTTCTTTATTCAACTTGCAAAATTCTAGATTCATCAATCAACCTTAGGGAACCTTCAAACGGGGTGATTTGAGCTCTAGAAAGTAGGCGCTTAAAATTCCATACTCACAGCCCCTCCAAGAATGGTATGGCTCGCACATGGTACAACCTCTAGAAAATGTCTTTAATGCATTCAAATCTGTATGGTCAACATGGAAAGACTAGTACGACCTCTAGAAATGCTACAAATTAAATGCAAACCTCCCTCAAGATATATAGTCAAGGCCTTGCTAGGAAAGAGAAGGATGCAACTTGCATTCAGAAAATGGTATGACCTGTACACACTCCAAAGCTCATAAAAAGCTTTCACATCTACTCAGAGAATAGCATTAAACTGCTTCAACAATTAATTTATTGTTTTGATCAGATTTATAATACAGCTACGAATACATGAAATGGCCCAAAGACTTAGAATATGATTCCCACCATATTAACTCATTAATCTAACTGAAGCATACATCAAATAGATGATGCAAGAATCTGAGTGCAGGTCTGAAATTACTCTGTTTTGCTGATAACACTGCCCAAACAGGTTTGAAACACACTGTTAACATGCAGAAACCATTGCCTAGAACCACACTAATACCGCCAAACTGTTAAACAACTAAAACCACATTCCAAATCTCTACACACCTAATTGTAAAGGTTATTTTATCAAACTAATAACATATATCACTCATTAATAAGTCTGAAACACTGTCTTTTGTTCTTGTGTGGCTAAACCAGCAAGTACACAATCATAAAAACTCATCAAACCTTCATTTATTCACCTTGCAAAATTCTAGATTCATCAATCAACCCTAGGGCACCTTCAAACAGGGTGATTTGAGCTCTAGAAAGTAGGCGCTTCAAATTCCATACTCACAGCCCCTCCTAGAATGGTATGGCTTGCACATGGTACAACCTCTAGAAAATGTCTTCAATGTGATGTAGAGGCTCAAGGCTCAAGGCTCAAACCAACAAACTCACCCAATTGACCTTATTGGCACAATGTCCCATTTAATAATTCAAGGATTGACACATAACAAGGACCAACCTGTGTTTGCATTCATGATCACAAGGCTTGACCGAAGGGATAATATGGACTCAAAAGGAACATTGCTCTTGACCATTTGGGACAGTAGGGAACATAGGAACAATGTTTTAAATCTGCAGCCTTCACAGCCATACAAGGGGTCATCTCACCTTAACAAGAAACATGAACTTTGATCTCCAACCTCATCTCAAGAATCCAGTACAATTGATAGACATTTGCTTTGATTTGAAATACACCATCACACATGACAAATTGTTTTATAAAAACACCAATCAGATTTGAGAGTTCACTGTTAAGATCAGACTTGTAAGGCTTGACAAGATCCTCTTTTGTTGATCACTTTCAATGCACAGCGGAACAAGACTTTTATGTTTATCAAAGGGATACAAATATGCATCTAAGAAAATATTTACAAGGTCTTTAATATCTGCAAAACATTAAAAGATCCCAACAATAAAGAGTGCTCAACGTTAACTGTGACTGCCCTTCCTTTTAGACTGTCTGATCAGCAAATACAGGAATAAAACAATGCACAACCTTTGTGACTCATTTGAAAAGGGAGTATTAGGACCAACTAAAGTTTTGTCTCATCACCTTCCAACCCTTGGAGCCCCTGTTTATATCTGCAAGTAACAAGTATGTTCAAATCTGCAGTCACAGTTTAGAACTGTCTAGACAGTAGCTTTAATAACAGTGGCCAAAAACATTATACATTGGTATACAATTGGAAAAGAATGCTTAGATGAATTAAAACCTCTTTTAACCCCATATGTCATTTGGAATCTTCATATATATATTTGTAATTAACAAAACAATCCTATTTTATGATTAAAGACAATGGAAATCACATGACAGTCCACATTAGGGGATCAAGTTTCTCCTAATAGACTTCTCCATTCATCAAGAGACTTATATCAACTGAAAGAGCATTCAAAACACTATTAGATTCCAGACTTTCATAATTTTTGGATGGTGAACAAATGAGATCTTAATCAATCTTCATCCAAACCCTTGGTAAGGAGGGTTTTGGGACTGTTTTGAAAGAATTGTTTCAAACTCTCACCATACTCAACGGCTTCTCATCAAACCACGCCCAAAATGAAGGTAATTCATTATTCTTGAAGTCCCAACAGGTTTGAAAGAAAAGCTAAACGATACCAAAGAGAATCAGATCTCTGATCAGCAAAAAACATGGAATAACGTTGCAAAATCTGATTTTTTATTAACCTTCTTCTCTCCCATCATATCTTCTGTGTAATCCCCGACCCAAAGGGGGTTTTATAACCATTAAAACCTTATTCAACTGTCCTCAACCAACTTTCAAACCGCTTGGTCGTTTGGGAGACAAATGACAAGTTTTTGAACAAAATTGCAAAGTTGCTCATAGCAACTTTTGAGCAATTTTTGCAATTTTTATATACCTATTAACCTAGGACTTTGCAAACATATTTGACAAAAAAATGAATTATACCATTTTCATCACCTTTGACCACTTCTGGTAGCTTTGACCGGTATTGACCTATACAGGACCTAGTTGGCCTAGAAATGGCAAAATGGCACAATGGCCTTACAATTTTGTTCCGAATGAACATAATAGTCTTATTTAACCTCAAAAAGAAATGGAATGGCCTCATAATGGCCTTATTACATGGATTTGACCAAAATGGTCATGGTGGCCTAAAAGGGTCCTTGATGCTCCTGCATCACAATGCATTCAAATCTGTATGATCAACATGAAAATAGTAGTACGACCTCTACAAATGCTACAAATTAAATGCAAACCTCCCTCAAGATCTGTAGTCAAGGCCTTGCTAGGAAAGAGAAGGATACAACTTGCATTCAGAAAATGGTATGACCTGTACACACTCCAAAGCTCATAAAAAACTTTCAAATCTACTCAGAGAAAAAAGTAGGTATGGAAATCCTTTTCTCTTCATAGCTCCTTTTATAACTTTTTTTTTTGTAAAATAATATTATAGGTTCTCTTTTTTGGCTCCATATTCACTTTAATATTTTAAAATCATTTTAGAATGTACAAAATCTATAAAGAGATTTGACATATCTGTCATCAAAACCAACAACCTCTGAAAGTCAGCAACATAAGCATCCACCAAGCCACATTGTTTTAGTTGTGCCAACTCCTTGAAATCTAGTTCTGGATCCTTTTTGTCGAATCTGCCAATAAGCCTCTTAGTAAACTCTTTGTGTATGAAGTAATCTAGTCATGTCCCACAGTGATCATCCCATGATGCTACCACTCATGAGCAATGCCATCCAGGTGGATACTGGCATATTTGATAGCTTTGTCTTCTAGCATGAGGTTAAGCTGAAAAAATGTGTCCATTTTTTGTACTCAAGCTCTTGTTGGAGTCTTCTTGGATCCATTATAATAAGTGTTAGTTTCTCAATGTCTTTTCGCAAATCATTATTGTTTGTTCTTCCACCTACATAAGTACTATGCTTCAATCTGAGGTCCATGTAATCTCCAAAAGACATTGCAGCCTGGGAATCTGGGCCTCCATTTGTCCAATCTACCATAAACTGAATCATGCAAATCATTCATTGGGGGTTCATTATCAACCCGAGGTTGAACTATGGGAGAGAAAACTAGTTGTTCTCATTAACTGATTTGCATTTCTAGTGTTCACTAAATTGTCCCCCTGACCATTATTACCCCCATTGTTTGCAACATTATTATTGTTATTGTTGTTTTCATTGACCCCAAGATGAAGAGTCATCATCCAAATCCTTTCTTGTGCACACTGATTTGCTTCCTTTTGTTCCCTAACCAAAGTATCCAGTAGGTTCATTGAATGTTCACCTTCTGCATCTCTATCAGCCATGTTTACTTCCCTTTGTTGATGCAATGTCCCTATCCTTTATATAAAAGAAATCTATCATTAAAACACATATGATCAAGTCGTGGCAGACCTTGGATACTTTCAAGTAGTTAGCAAGTCAAAGTAAGAGTTGTTCATAGCATTTAGTAGTTCAAATAGTAAGATTTGTATAATATTGATGGTAGAGCTAGTTGCATTATGGAGGACATTAATATGAAAGCTGAAGCAATAATCTATCTAGGAAAATCATCTTATACATAAGACTTCACGATTTTCCATCAAGCGTCTTCATAAGACATTAATTGAAGGATAGACAGTAAGATGGATTTCTGAGATTGTTTACCATAGTTGATATGGATTGACATGACACCATTCGCAACTCCATACATAGATCAAGTGAACAAATATGTCCAAATGCTACTCATCCTTTCATATGACCCGGGTTTTGAGTTAAGTGACATTGAGCAGACAATCTTGATAACAGCAATTTATTGATTGCCTACAATATCAATATTTAAAATCATGATGTTGCATTAAGCAATTCCATATATATATATATATATATATATATATATCGATGTTCCCATAAGAACCATCGATTACAATGAACAGAATTCCATATATTGATGCGACCATAAGATTACATTTAACATCAAGATCAGCAAACATTGCTGATCCAGAAGGATAGAATATCGCATGGAATAATCCATCGATGATAAGGAACAAACAGCACATACATACACACACACATCCACCCACACACACACACACACACATCGAAGCTTCCATACAACAATAGATCAAACATCACAATAAGTAATCCATGAATTGATATCAAGCAAGTATGGTATAGTGAACAGCGATTCTTGTTGGTTCGAATTGGCAAAACAAATGTGATATCATCAATATCGCCTCCAATGAAGTATTGATGTAGATGTAACAAAGCTTCCGTAAAAAAATATATCATAACAGGTCTATAATGACAAGCAATCGATTATTGCACTAAGTAATGTCTACACCAAGCAAGAGGTAGACTTAGCAAACAGCAAAGCATCAATGAATCATTGTATTGGACAAGCAAAATATCACCATTATCGCCGCCCATAAAAGAGAAGTCAAGTATGTTAACTAATCAATTATTAGTAAAATACATGGGGTGCAATCACTAAAAGATTAGTTATCCAAAGGGGTGCAATTACCATGGAATCAAATATCATATTGGTGTGATAAAGAGTTGCAATTCTTCGTGAGATGCTAATGAGGCATGAATTCCATTCCAAAGACTTTATTCATTCAATTCATAATTCAAACATTGTTCAATCAGTTCTTCAGATTCAAGTGGAGATTATCCACTGGCGGATAGAAGATCAGATCGCATAATCATAGAGAAGTCAATCAGGAACAACAATCCCTACATTGCATAAGCAACGAGTCTTAAACTGAAACAATGATAATTGCAGATCAGCCATTATTGAGACACCGCCATTACATAAGACATACACCTGATAAGCAAATAGACTGATCAAAATAGATCATTTGCATATACATCGAGAAGATATCAGAAACAACACCTTGATCGATATTTATATTGACATAATCCATTCTTGAGTTCTTGCATGATGCGAGTTTCATAATTTCAGCAAGTATAGGATATGTTGCACTATCCTTATCATATTCAGATCACTCTTGTTACATCAGCAACTATCTACGTACTGCCATTACAATTCATTGCAGTTCCATTTGATTTATAGATGGTCTTCAATACATATCAGATGCGACACTTTGATATTCGAGCAAGATTCATATACATTGATCATTTTACACAAAGTAACTGAATTTAAGGTTTATATAATTGACATTGGTTGATCAAAGGAAATCACCATCATTTTATACAATTATTGTTGGGTAATCTAATTCTGTATAATACCAAGATAGTTATCATTGAATTGGTCAATCTCTCCATTAAAAGATATTATCACTATACAAGTTATATTGAATACATACATCAGTAGCAATTGAAGAAAGAAGTCTCTTGCAATTTAAGAAAATTAGACAAACCCTAAGAAATTGCATAAGGGGACATTACAGTTCATACTCCAGTGCTAAGTTCGAGTTAGATCTGTTTCTCCTGGTATTATAATGATAAGTAAAAGGTTGATGTTCAAATCCATTCCTGTCAGTATTTATTCATTCTGAACCTTTTAAGATGGTACAATACACTGCACTCATACCACTATAATATACACCCTTATTTTTTTGGTTTTCTGAATGCTTGATGATGTTTTCAATTAAACACAATACGGAATAGATATTGAAGAAATGAATAACGAAAAAGATATCCAATAATCTCCAAAATAAATAAACCTATCATTGCCAGATCAGCTAGAAACGGTCATAAAAAACCCAACAAGTTCGCTAACCCTAACTCATTAGCCTATGGGAACTTGCCAAATATGCTAACAATCAACATTCTAACATTTCTTAGGAAGGGGGCATTACATAGGAGTTGAAACCCTAGAAGTTCCTTGGCACTAAGTCAAGTGGAAGACCACATATGACCGATTGTTTTCTAAGAAGAGACTTGTATATAAAAAAATTTCCTTGGTTGCCCAATTGCTTGCAAGAATTCAACTAAGAACTAGAGGTCCTAAATGTGGCATACAAGAAAAACAAAATCTCCTAAAATCCATGAGATGGATGATCTGGAATAGGTGCAAGGACCACCAAGAGATGAAACTCAATGATTGCATTAATGGTAGCATGGTCTCTCATATCTTCCATTGTTGAAATTACATGTAAACCTGCGTCCTTGAGATAAAACAATTGATTTTAGTTGGGAAAATCCTCTTGGAGTAGTTGTAGGAGCCAAATCCAATCATTAATGCTTCTGAAGAAAGATCTAGAAAGTGATTGAAGATATTTAGAGGAAATTTGAAACTTCAATGCAAGACATAAGGTTGGCATAGTAATAAGTTACAATGGAAGTAGTAAGTTACAACGGAAGTCCAAAACTCTACAAATGGATGACATTGAGTGAATGAAGTGATTGGAATAAATGTGGCTAATATATGCAAACTAGAGTTCAGGACTGATGTTCGGATGGAAAACTAGAAGTTTGAAATTCATTTTGAGGTTCATACAAGAAGAAATGTTTGGCAAATAAATTGGAACATTTTGTGGGAATTCATTGTACAAATGAATTTCAGGATGAGACATTAAATTGGCTTCGGAAAGCCCACTAAAAGTCTACAAGAAAAGGATTGAAGGGACTGTGGGATATGGTGGAAGGATGAGAGGTTAGGAGGTTGGAAGGTGAATGGGGAGACAAAATTAATTTGTGGAACTCCACACAAGGGATCAAAATGGATTTGGGAAAAACGTACAAAACAAGTGAAGGGAAGTGGAGGAAGTAAGAGGCCCAAAAGTGCATTAGAATTCAACTAAAAGGGGAAATAGAAGGAATATAGGAAATAACGGGGAAGTTGAGATCTAAGTGAACTTTGCAATTTCATAAAGCTAATGAAACTTGAACAAAAATCAAGAATGGGAGAGTGAGACTATGTGGAAAAGGATTAGCTATTGGGACATAAAAAAGAAATGGAAGTCTGAATAAACGTTGCAAGTTTGCAAAAAGAGAAATAGGGAAGGAAGCAAGGGTTATAGGAATTGGAAGCAAAAAGCTTTAGGTCAAGCGGAAGAAGAGAATGGGAAGAAGTTTGGACAAACCTTGCAAGATTACACATGTATAGAGGAAGACATATATTTATAGGGAGAGAGAAACATATAGAGAGACGGAGGTAGAAACATATATGGATAAAAAGAAATAGATTGACTAGGATAGGTGGAGGGAGAGATGGAGTGAATAACAAAGTTGGAGATAATGAGATATAGATAGAAGGGGCAAGAGTGAGAAGGAAAGGAGGTGATAGAGAAAAGTGACAAATAGGTGTAGGTAGAGGGAGGTACATAGATAGAGAGAAGATAAATTAATAGAGAGAGAGAAAGGCAAATCAAGGGAAAGGGAGAGAGATGGATTTAAATGATGCAGGAGCATCCTTGGGTTGTTGGCAATCTTGCATCACCCAAAAATATTTCCTTTCAATTTGTTCTTAGTTATGTTTCTGTTAGCCAGTTATGTGTTTCAGTGGTGTTCTTTGGATTTGGATCATTTGTTGTTGCAAACCTCAGGGTTGGTTCTAAACATCATCTTTTACTTATGTCTGGGTTCGCACTTCATTTGGATACTTCATTGTGGAGTTATTAAAGATTCATGGTCAGTTCTGTGTGTTCTTCAAGTTCTAACGATCAGATGGAGTTTTCTAGTCTTGCGGAGCAATTTCTGATCGGCAAAGCTTTGTAACTCATATCCTGATGTTCTTGGATCTTTGGCCAATGTCTCTCTTGGATCGCACGTCATTTCGACATCATGGCACTGAGATCTTATGATTTGGGTCCTGACCTATATTTGCACATGTTATGTTTTCCTAGTCTTGGAAAATGTAATTGATTTGGCCGACATGTGTTGCGAAGGCTCTATATATTGAGGCTTTTGATCTTTGTTTAGGTGCAGCTCAGTAGCGATCGAATAAGTTGTAGATAACCTCCTTGAGAATAGGATGGTAGGATTTGTTCTGTTGTAATCAGGCATGTATGCCGAAAGTTTGTAATCTGCATGTTGCAGGCCAATATGATGTAAATCTTTGATTTTGTGATAATGCAAAGATCTGATACAACATGTTGATTATCTAATCTTGTGTCTGAGTTGGTTGTTTCTGCTATGTTGACTCTTACTGCATGGTTTGGACCATCTCCATTGGGGAAACTCCGGCCATGATTGCACCATTAAAGGGAGACAAAAGGAGAGGGGAAGAGAGCATGATATAACTAAGTAAATTGATAGAGGGGAAGAGAGGTATAGAGAGACATTTTCTCTTAGGTCAGATTGGGAAAAGCATCAAAGACAACAAGGCAACCTTCTCTAATGCTTTATGATTTTTTTTTCTCATTAGTGGATGGTTTGGACCATCTCCAGTGGGGAAACTCCGGCCATGACTGCGTCAGATGGTATCAGAGCGAGGTTGATGTTCCTGTGTTAGCAGATCGAGTTCCTGAGCTTGTGAAGCCATGGATGAGTTTGTTGTGAGATGGCAAAGTGTGGATTTGGCTCGCAATTGTAGAGGAATTGCGCAAGGGGATCGCAAAAGAGATTGTTGGTTGAGAACTTTGTTGAAGGCATAACAAGGGTGAACAGATCGCTGAGTTGGAGACAAGCTACAAGTGTGTCTGATAGATCGTTGAGTGAGAGGCAATTAGCACCTTGTAATCAGATCGCCGAAGCTGAGGCAGTTGCACCTGAGGATTGGAAAGATGCCGCGTAGAAGGATGAACCCTAGAAGGCTAGAACAAATGATGGAGGACTTTAAAAATGAAATGAGGATTGAGATCTGTAATGCATTGACTGGATTGAGAAGGAATCTTGAGACTGACGAGGAATATGAGGAAGCTACTGAAGATCTTGAGACTATAGATGCTGAGATCCCTGCAGATGAAGAAAGATTGTTGAGGGCTATGACACAAGTAAGTAAAAGTCATAGGATGGAGGTTTCTAATTTCTCTAGTTCTTTGCATCCTGAGGATTTGATAGACTGGATTGGTGAACTAGAAGATTACTTTGAGCTTGAAGATATATTAGAGATCCATAGAGGGTTAGGTTAGCATAGACTAAGTTGAAGGGTCATGCTGCCTTATGGTGGAAAGAATTGTAGAAAGATAGAGAAGAGAATGGTGAAATGAAAATCACTAGATGGAGGATAATGGTTGCTAGACTAAAGACTAAATTCATTCCTGAGGATTATGAATTGGAATTGTTCAAGAAATCGTAGAACTTGAAGCAGGACATGAGTTTGAAAGAATACACCGAGGAGTTCTATAAGATGACAATTAGATCCAGACACCGAGAGATATCTAAGGAGAATGTGGCTAGGTATATTAATGGTTTGAGATTTAATATTCAAGATGAGTTGAGTATGTTGCGGATTTCTATAGTGGATGATACTTATCAAGATGCACTGAGGGCAGAAGATAAGTTAAGGAGAAGATAGAGTAATCCTAGAGGAAGGGAGAAGCAAGCAAGTAGCAATGGTAAAGAGACGCTGACCATTGGAGAGGAGAGCCTAATCAGAGGACACCTAGGAGAGGACTTGGTAGCAAGGGATTTAGAGGTACTTGTTTCAAATGTGGTCGGATAGGACATAGAGCTTTTCAATGTTCCGAAGGATCTAGTAAAAGCTTGGGTAAACAAAATCTTGTGGCACATGAGGAGCAGGCTACTGAAGAACTTGTCGAGAATATGGCAAAACCTGAGATGGGAGAATCTCTTATGCTTAGGAGAATCATTTTGAGTAAGAAGGAAGTTGAACCTGCACAAAGGAGGAATTTGTTTAGGACTGTATGCAAATCAGGAGGTAAATGTTGTACAATTATTGTGGATAGTGGTAGTACTAATAATTTGGTATCAAAGGAGATGGTGCAAAAGATTGGCTTGAAGAGGCTTAGACATCCTTGTCCTTATGGGATAAGTTAGTTTCAAGGTGATCACATGGTGGAGGTGAAAGAACAATGTTTAGTTAACCTCAACATTGGACCTTACAAAGATGAGGCATTGTGTGATATGGTATCTATGAGTGCTTGTCATGTTCTATTGGGCAGACCTTGGCAATTTGATATGGGAACATGGTCACAATAGAGAAGGATATGCAGAAGTTTACTTTGGCTCCCTTGAAGAAGGAAGAGGGGGGAAGTGAAAGAAACTTGAGCATTGTAAAGAGTTATTATACAGAGGTTGGTATGAATCTGAAGAATGATCTTGGAGGCAGATCTAAGAACAAGTTTGTATCAGACAACAAGAAGGGTAAAGTGGAGCAGCGAAATACTTTGGTTGTTGATCAGATGAAATCTTGTAGCAGAGGTAATTTAGTTATGCGAAAGAAAGGAGGTGGTGGTAAAAGTTCTTTACTGCCTAATGCTGATGTGGGGAATGACAAAGTAAGTGCAGAGTAGAGTGAGCTGATGAATCTGATAGAAGATAGAGCAAAGGTATAGAGAAATAAAGTTGCAGATAAAGAGGCTATTTAGATTAAGAATGAGCATGGGATTTATGTCCTTAATCCTATAAGATGTTCATAAGTTCCTCTTATGGAACATCTTCTTCTCACCAGGGTTGTGTGATGCAGGAGCATCCTTGGGTTGTTGGCAATCTTGCATCACCCAAAAATATTTCCTTTTAGTTTGTTCTTAGTTCTGTTTCTATTAGTCAATTGTCTTTTAGTGGTGTTTCTTGGATTTGGATCATTTGTTGTTGCGAACCTCAGGGTTGGTTATGGACATTATCTTTTACTTATGTCTGGGTTCGTACTTCACTTGGATACTTCGCTATGGAGTTATTAAAGATTCATGGTCAATTCTATGTGTTCTTCAAGTTTTAATGGCCAGATGGAGTTTTCCGGTCTTGCGAAGCAATTTATGATCGACGAAGCTATGTGACTCATATCCCGATGTACTTGGATCTTTGTTCGACATCTCTCTTGGATCGTGTGTCATTTCTACATCGTGGCATTGAGATCTTATAATTTGGGTCCTGAGCTATATTTGCACATGTTATGTTTTCCTAGTTTTGGAAAATGCAATTGATCTGGCTGACATATATGTTGCGAAGGCTCTATTATTGAGGCTTTTGATCTTTGTTTAGGTGCAGCTCAGTAGTGATCGAATAAGTTGTAGATAACCTCCTTGAGGATAGGATGGTAGGATTTGTTCTGTTTTAATCAGGCATGTATGCCGAAAGTTTGTGATCTGCATGTTGCAGGCCAGTATGATGTAAATCTTCGATTTTGTGATAATGCGAAGATCTGTTACAGCATGTTGATTATCTAATCTTGTGTCTGAGTTGGTTGTTTCCGCTATGTTGACTCTTGCTGCATGGTTTGGACCATCGCCATTGGGGAAACTCCGGCCATGACTGCACCATTAAAGGGAGACAAAAGGAGAGGGGAAGAGAGCATGATATAACTAAGTAAATTGGTAGAGGGGAAGAGAGGTATAGAGAGACATTTTCTCTTAGGTCAGCTTGGGAAAAGGATCAAAGACAACAAGGAAACCTTCTATAATGATTTATGTTTTTTTTTCTCATTAGTGCATAAAATATAGATGCTTTGTTATTTAATAATTTTCAACTATTCCAATTCTTTTGGGAGAAAAATTAAATTAAAAAAAGAAAGATTTTGTATGCAAAAATCGTGAGTATTTAAACTTTTAAAATTAAGGATTAAATTCAAATTATTATAATTAATTTTTTATCTATAATCTAATAAAATTAATTTAATCATATTGTAGGTCTCTGAATCACCTTTCCAATGCTTGTAAAAAATCAAAATTTCGATAAAAAATACGAAAGTTAGGCCCATTTTACTGAAGTATGCTATTTAGGGTAAAGGAAACGGATATCCATTTTGGCCATTTTGGAAACAAAAATGGATATCCGTTATGGATCAGGTATCCATTTCGGTTTGGTAATAACAAAACAAATTCAAATTTTTTCTGATCCAGCAAAAAGTCAAAGCGGATTTTGAGATGTTTGGCGAGGTAGAAAACATATTTTTTCCCCATTGCCACCTTTTGGCGCCTCATGATCTTGTACATACCCCCATAGCTCTTTACAAGGTCCCTCAAAATCTTGTAAACTGATGGAAGTAATTTAAACAAAAGAAGGAACCCAATAGACTTTACTTTTTTATCTAGCACCGGTGGTCATGATAGGAGGTCAAACAACTAAAAGAAGTCTAGTAGTCCTCTAGAACTCCACAATTCCACAAAATTTGAGTAATATTACAAAAACTGAAATATCTCGGGTGGGATATTGTTTTCACAACTCCAAATAATTTCCAGAATTTATTCAATGATAAACTTTGCAACAAATACAGAGATTCCAGTAATAAACCAGCAATTTACTCAAATTAAACCCTCAGAAATAACCATTATTGTATTTTACATCAACAATACAATAACTAAGAAAATAATACAATCTTATAAACAACAAATACAGTCAGAATGGATGCAAGAACCTGAAAACTCAATGGTGAATTCTAATGTGTAATGACCCTCACTAGTAGGATCACTAAAACACCCCAAATCTGAACTGTGGCAATTCGTCAAACAGTTGGCATGCACTGAAACGTTTGCTTGCAATAATGTGTTTCAATGTGTTTATTGTTTTTG
>MU223132.1:3743524-3754955 GCA_018584345.1 Thuja plicata | reverse complement strand
CAAAAGAAATGTAGAATGAATTTGAAATGAGTATGATTGGTCCTATAAAATACTTTTTGGGACTGAATGTAAAACAAACAGATAAAGGTATATTCATTAATCAGTCAAAATATGTGAAGGAAATACTAAAGACTTTTCAGATGGATGATTGTAAACCAGTATGCACTCCCATGATAACAGGAAGAAAGATTTCAAAAGATGATGACTCTACAATAGTTGATAAGACATTGTACAAATCTATGATTGGTAAACTCATTTATCTAACTCAATCTAGACCTGATATATCTAATGCAGTTGGCATTGTTAGAATATTTGCAGCTAAACCCAAGCAGAGTCACCTAATGGAAATCAAGAGGATATTCAGATATCTAAAGGGAACTATAGATTATGGCTCATGGTATCCTAAATCAGAGAATGTAAAGCTTCATGTGTATACAGATGCAGATTGGGTAGGTTGTATTGATGATAGGAAGAACACTTCAGGAGGAGCAGTATTCCTTGGAGACAGGTTGGTTTCTTGGACAAGCAAGAAGCAGAACTGTATTTCTCAGTCAACAATAGAAGTTGAATATGTTGCAACAGCACTGAATTTTTTAACTATGGTTTGGATCAAGTAGATGGTTAAAGACTTTGGCATTAAGGTTGATTATCCTATTGTTATTCATTGTGATAATACTAGCACTATCAACATGTCCAAGAACCCTGTGATGCACGCAAAGACAAAACACATAGAGATCAAGTACCATTTCTTAAGAGAAAAGGTTGCAGACAAAGAAGTTAAATTGGACTATGTGAATACCAAAGAACAGCTGGCAGATATTTTCACAAAACCCTTATCAAAGGATACTTTTGAGTATGTCAGGGAGAATTTGGGAGTAATTCCCTCTCCTAAGTCTATTTAGAAGAAGTAGCAAAGACATCAGTCATTAAGTGACTGATGAATGGTCGACTATTCTACTTCTGGAGTAGTACCTATGCCTAAAGGACTATGGCACCCTTTTCCATTGATGTCAAAGGGGGGGTATATAATAAGGAGGAGTATGTACTAAGGGGGAGCATATACTTTGGGGGAGTATATAGATGGAACAAAAACACAGACAGAGGAACTGCAACAGTTTAGAGAAATCTTTGATGAGGATATTGAGAAGATTGTAAAATAAAGAGGACACCATGAATAGAGGATGTTTTTGGTATCATATGTTGTCATCAATGTCAAAGGGGGATATTGTTGGAGATTTGATTCTGAGCAATTGATTGATTGTATGTTTGTCATTGATGACAACATATAATACACAGTAGTAATTCAGTATATACTTATCAGAATGATGATATGAAGACTTGTTTGAATAGATACATGTTGTTGACATGTTTATTATGTTATGTTCATACACACAGACCCAGATATGATGTTTCAGTAAAGTTATGTAATTTTGTTATTAGCAGTTACAATTCTAGAAGTGTAACAGTTTAGGGCTGACATATATTTCATGTTTCTTGAGTTGTGCCTATCTTCTATATATGCATGTGTATATTCAGGTTTAGTTATGAGCTGATGATATTAATCCAAAGGCGCCAAACGTGTTTCAAGAAGATTGCAAAGTTAGAGTTAAATTGGTGAGGCCGACTTAGTGAAGCATCACATCTATTTGGTTTATACTTGCACGGTTATAATTATGCTTGCGTGCTTAGTAGAGCCGACAAGGATGTTATGAAGAGTTGTCTTATAGGTCCCATGATCTCATACTATGAGGAGGATACTTATAACAAGTCAAAGGTGACACGCTAAGTGTGAATGATACAAAAAGATAAGAAAGATGTACATAGCAGATCATTAGAGTTGGTTCATTCATCAAGAGTCTATGTGAAGAAGTGAAAGATTGCAATACACTGGAACTGATCAAGATAGTAGGTCTACTGTACAGTTCATCATCAGATATAGTGCATATTTGTTATTCAAAAGGTTGTAGCCTTCACCATCAAGTAGTGAGCTTTTGGATAGTGAGTCCACCACCCCTAACAGGGTTATTTGTAAAAGACTCCTAACAGGGTCTGACCCTTAACTAGGTCACTATACTTATTGCATTGTATTGAACAACTCCTAACAGGGTTGAAATATCTTCTAACAGGGATTACTACAAACAAGTATAGTTTATTATGGGTGCTAATTCCCACCAGGGTTTTTACCATTTGGTTCCCTCGTAATCAAATTGTGTGTTGAGTATTGTGTTATCTGATTAAGCATTTACTTTGTTGTTTTCTAAAGTTAAAGAAGTAAAAATAACTGAAGTTATGGATAACTGATTCACCCCCCCTCTCAGTTATCCTTTGGGACTATTCTAACAAGGTTATCGTAGGCCTCCATGACACGGTCCTATAGCACTTGATGACTTGTTGATACCCCTTGGGAGCTCCGAGAAATGGGCTCCTGAATATCAGCAATTTTGTTTCATGTGCACCTTGAGGGACACTTGGCTCCATAGTGGTCAACAATGTTTGAGCCTCTTCACCTACATGAAAGGGTCATTCCTAGAATTCACTCGGCATTCTGGAGCTATTGGCAAAGACGGTTCGATGCCAAGATGAGCGGTTTTCAAGATATGTAATGTGTCAGCTTTAAACTGCGCAACATTGCAAGTTTTTGCATCAACACAGATTGGGTCGAAAAATGAAAATGGAAGCGAATCTCCAAATCTGAGATAGGTTATTGTAGCCCTCCATGACACAGTCCTGTAGCACTTGACAGATTTTTGATACCCCTTGGGAGCTCCGAGAAATGGACTCCTGAATATCGGTAATTTTGTTGCCTAGTGCACCTTGAAGGACACTTGGCTCCATAGCGGTCAGAAATATTTGAGCCTCTTCGCCTCTATAATAGGGTCATTCCTAGCATTCAGATGGAATTCTAGAGTTTTTGGTAGAGATGTTTTGATGCTAGGAGGAGCGATTTTCAAAATATCCAATGTCTAAGCTTTCAACTATGCAACATTGCAAGTTTTTGTATCAATCGAGATTAGGTTGGAAAATGAAAAAGGAAGTGAATCTCCAAAATTTGAGATAGGTTATTGCAAGCCTCCATGAAACAATCCTATAGCACTTGACATATTGTCAATACCCCTTGGGAGCTCTGAGAAATAGACTCCTGAATATCGGTAATTTTGTTGCCTGGTGCACCTTGAGGGACACTTGGCTCCATAACACTCGGCAACGTTCAAGCCTCTTTGCCTCCATGACAGGTTCATTCCTAGTATTCACCTGACATTCTAGAGTTGTTGGCAAAGATGGTTTGATACCATGATGAGCGTATTTTAAGATATGCAAAGTGTCATCTTTTAACTGCACAACATTGCAAGTTTTTGCATCAACCGAGATTGGGTTGGCAAATGAAAATGGAACCGAATATCCAAAATATGAGATAGGTTACTGCAGACCTCCATAACATGGTCTTGTAGCACTTGACATCTTGTTGATACCCCTTGGAAGCTCCAAGAAATGGACTCCTAAATATTGGTAATTTTATTGCCTAGTGTATCTTGAAGGACACTTGGCTCCATAGTGGTCGATAATGTTAGAGCCTCTTTGCCTCCATTAAAGGGTTATTCCTAGCATTCACCCAACATTCCAAAGATGTTGGAGGAGATGGTTTGATGCCAAGATGAGTGGTTTTCAAGATATACAATGTTTCAGCTTTAAACTGCGCAACATTGCAAGTTTTTGCATCAACCAAGATTGGGTCGGAAAATGAAAATGAAAGTGAATCTCCAAAATTTGAGATAGGTTATTGTAGGCCTCCATGATAGGATTATGTAGCACTTGACAGATCATTGATACCCCTTGAGAGATTTGAGAAATGGACTCCTGAATATCAACACTTTTATTGCCTGGTGCACCTTAAGGGACACTTGGCTCCATAGTGGTCGGCAATGTTTGAGCCTCTTCACCTCCATGATAGGGTCATTCCTAGCATTCAACTGACATTTTAGAGCTGTTGGTGGAGACGGTTCGATGCCAGGACGAGCGGTTTTCAAGATATGCAATGTGTCAACTTTCAACTGCGCAACATTGCAAGTTTTTGCATCAACCGAGATTGGGTCAAAAAATGGAAATAAAAGTGAATCTCCAAAATCTGAGATAGGTTATTGCATACCTCTGTGACATGGTCTTGTAGTACTTGAAGGATCATTGATACCCCTTGGGAGATCTGAGAAATGGACTCCTGAATATCGGTAATTTTGTTGCCTCGTGCACCTTGAGGGACACTTGGCTCCATAGAGGTCGGCAACGTTTGGGCATCTTTGCCTTTGTGATAGGGTCATTCATAAAATTCACTTGAAATTCCTGAGCTATTGGAGGAGATGGTTTGATGCCACAATGAGTGGTTTTCAAGATATGCAATGTGTCATCTTTCAACTGTAAAACATTGTAAGTTTTTGCATCAATCAAGATTCAGTCAGAAAATGAAAATGAAAAAAAATATCCAAAATTCAAGATAGGTTATTGTAGGCCACTTTGACATGGTCCTGTAGCACTTGACGGATTTTCAATACCCCTTGGGAGCTCTGAGAAACGGACTCTTGAATATCCACAATTTTGTTGCCTGGTGCACTTTGAGGGACACTTGGCTCCATAGCGGTCGGCAACATTCCAGCCTCTTTAACTCTATGATAGGGTCATTCCTAGCATTCACCTAACATTATGGAGTTTTTGGAGGAGACGGTTTGATGCTAGGATGAGCGGGTTTCAAGATATGCAATGTGTCAGCTTTGAACTGCGCAACATTGCAAGTTTTTGCATCAACCAAGATTGGGTTAGAAAATGAAAATGGAAGTGAATCTCCAAAATCCTAGATATGTTATTGTAGGCCTCTATGACATGGTCCTATAGCACTTGAAATATTTTCAATACCCCTTGGGAGTTCTGAGAAATGGACTCTTGAATTTTGATAATTTTTTTGCCTGGTGCACCTTGAGGGACACTTGGCTCGATAGCGGTCGATAATGTTTGAGCCTCTTCACCTCCATGAAAGGGTCATTCCTAGCATTCAACTATCATTTCAAAGCTATTTGAAGAGACATTTTGATGCCACAACAAGCAGTTTTCAAGATATACAATGTGTCAGCTTTTAACTGCGCAACATTGCAAGTTTTTGCATCAACCAAGATTGGATCGAAAAATGAAAATGAAAGTGAATCTTTGAAATACAAGACAAATTATTGCAGACCTCTATGACATGGTCCTGTAGCACTTGATGTATTATTGATACCTCTTGGGAGCTCTTAGAAATGGACTCCTGAATATCGATAATTTTGTTGCCTGGTGCACCTTGAGGGACACTTGGCTCCATAGAAGTCGACAAAGTTTGAGCCTTTTTGCCTCTATGAAAGGGTTTTTCCTAGAAATCACCTAACATTCTGGAGCTGTTGGTGGAGACGGTTTGATGCCACGACAAGCGGTTTTCAAGATATGCAATGTGTCAGCTTTCAACTACGCAACATTGCAAGTTTTGGCATCAACTGAGATTGGGTTGGAAAATGAAAATGGAAGCGAATCTCCAAAAATTGAGATAGGTTATTGTAGGCCTCTATGACACAGTCATGTATCACTTGACATCTTTTTGATACCCCTTAGGAGCTCTGAGAAATGGACTCCTAAATATCGATAATTTTGTTGCCTGGTGCACCTCGAGGGACACTTGGCTCCATAGTGGTTGACAATGTATGAGCCTCTTCGCCTCTATGATAGGGTCATTCCTAGAATTCACCCAGCATTCCAGAGTTGTTGGCAGAGATGGTTTGATTCCATGACAAGTGGATTTCAAGATATGCAATGTGTCAGCTTTCAACTGTACAACATTGCAAGTTTTGGCATCAAGTGAGATTGGGTCAGCAAATGAAAATGGAAGTGAATCTCCAAAAATTGAGATAGGCTATTACAGGCCTCTATGACATAGGCTTGTAACACCTGATAGCTTGTTAATACCCCACATGAACTCTGAGAAATAGACTCCTGAAGATTGATAATTTTGTTGCCTGGTGCACCTTGAGGGACACTTGGCTCCATAGCGGTCGACAATGTTCGAGCCTCTTTGTCTCTGTGACAAGGTCGTTCATAGAATTCAACCGACATTCTGGAGCTATTTGTGGAGATGGTTCGATGCCATGATAAGAAAATTTAAATATTTTTAAATTATTTAAATATGCATCTCTATAGTTTAAATGATTTTTTTATAAATACATATATACAAAGAATGTGCTAGCATGAAATATGACAATAAGCTTAACATATATTTCTAGAATTCGTAGGGTAAACATATTTTTTTTAAATAATGATGAAAAATATGTTTACAACTCAACTCATTAGGAGCACTAGAAGGAAAGAGCTGAGAAGAGAAAACCTCTGGTATCACCCCAAAAAATAGAAGAGAAAAATTATTATTAAATCTTACAAACTTCCTGTTATACATACAGGGTAATGCATGAGCAATTTACAGTCCACCCAATGTAGATTCAAGGGATTTAATTCCTTTACAAATATACATGTTATATGCACATGCATTCATCTAGATTTGACATTACAACATTTTAGATTCACTTTTAGTCCAATGAACCAGTCGGATCTTCCCTACCCTTTATTGTCTCAAGTATTGCCTCGTGGTTTGACTTGCAACATTCCAAAGAGTTTTATTGTGTGGTTTTCCTCCATATTTTTTCAAATGGACATTTGATGCAACAACAAGGTTGGAATAATGAATAATCTTCCTGTGTGTCTCCCAATCCTCAAACAACCACAACCTAGGGTTCTTCATACAATACTGTCTAAGCCATGTACCAGTTACAACCACTTCTCATGTAGGATTCTAATCCTTCATCATCTGTAACCGAGTGATCCAATTTCTTTTTTTCCTCAACACAATGACACAAATAAAAATTTATCCCTTCTTCATTGTCTTCAGGTGCAATAACAGCAAAAGCATGGTCTGCAATGATAGAAGCATAATGAGAAGATTAATTTAACAAATACTTACAATAAAGTACAAAATTTGAGACTATTTGTGAGTTGACAATTTACCTAGTCGCACTAGATCAAAAAAATGGTCAAAGTTAATGGATGATTCCATTTGTGTCAGTTTCAATGCTGCTGGGGGACAATAGGAGTCAAGTGGGCTCAAAATTTGTGTAGACCATTCATCAACCCATTCCTTTGACTCACACCCATCCCAATCTTCATCTATGCATGATGAACAAAATCATGCCATATGTCATGTGTAGATGATACATGAACTTGCATTAGAGCTTCTAAAAGAGTGTAGCTCACTTGATCCTATTAATGTACAACAATCCTCGTATGGTGCAATGTTAGTTTCATCCATCAACAAAAAAAATTTACAAACCGTAGAATCACCTTCATTACCTGGACCCATTGTAGCATTACACCACTGGATGATACATCTCGCATCTAAAAATATTGCTTGTTCTTTGTACTTTAGTTATTCATGTGATAAAGCCCTTTTTATACATGCACCTGCACCATCGTGCTCTCCCTTTCCATGATCGACCTCTGTAAAATTCCACATATTGAATACTAGTGTTTGTATGCATCCTGCTCAACCAATAAAATATCTGAGAATTCTTGAATTGCGATGCACAATTGTCTGACCATATGATGTGTCGATGATATGATATGCTCCTATTACTCAAATCACCATAAAATAGATGAAAGAAACCATGTACAAACTCTGTAGAATGTGAATGATCATCGCTGATGTAAAAATGATACTCCTTCAATATCTTCATGTTCTCCCTATACTATCAGGTGAGTGCATAAATGCTATATGAACAAATATAGCAACTTGTTGAGAGCTATAATACTTTTATTGCACCTCATTTTGTGGTTGTAGACTGTAGTTCTCTATGAAGTCGACAACTAAAACAATGGTATCAAGTGGGAATGTGTCCTTGCACAACTTGAATTTCATATCCAACCATCGAGCTCTATGTGTATGACTTGCATACTCATACACAATCTTGTCAAAAACACTCACGAATTGATACACTAGAATCTTTTCAATTACTAAATCATATCTTTTAGCCTCCTTTTAATCTTTTAGAGCATATGCAACTGTCTTATATTTTCCAAAATCCACTTTTTCATTCCCAATTGCATGTGTACTCTCCATATGTTGACAAATTGGCAAATGTTGCAAACCACCACAATCTATGCATGCACCATTCAAGCATGTGAGCTTCTAAAATTGTTGACCATCCACTCTTTCACATAAAATTGTATTGATGAATTCCCTTGAAGATGTAGGTGGGTCATTTATGTTACACTCCAACAAAACATTGTTAGAATGCAAATCTACACATATATGCTTATAAACATCAAAATGGTTAGAAAATTCAATATGTACCCTACAACAACAAGCTATGCATGTTTGATTTATCTTCACATAAAAAGGTTTAACCATTTCAAAATATCTTTGACTAATTTTAAATTGAGGATATGTATGTATAAATTTTGCAAAGAATTGTGTCTGAGTTGAATTCAAAAAATGTTTCGAATGTGGAATGCAGATTCAACTACCAATCCTCCTTACAACATCTCATTAATTGGGAGATACTCATGTGTTATTCTTCCAAAAGTCTTCAATGACATATTTTAAAGCTTCAACAATTGATTTATCCTTCCGTGGTAGTCTACCAGAAAATGCCCATAACTCACTATTATTTGGATCTTCCACTCTTTGATGCCTTCCCATAGCTCTCATTAGAGACTTTCTACTTATTTTCAATGCTTTTCTTGTCTTTCTAATGAGTCTAGATATCTTCATTTGAGTGCTTACTATTGTTGATGTAAGTACATTTCGTGTGATATTACTATCTTTTGTGTGTGATGTAGAACCCACACTCTCATATACAGTCATTAGATTCTTTACAATAGATTTTTCACTTGACTCATCCATCGTTCTTCGCCCAAGAATCTTTATGATGGGCCTAAATTTTACATTTCTCATCATTTGAACAAATAGTTGAAATCTTCCTGTCATATTTAAAATCTCAAAAAATAATCTCCAAATATGGATACCATATCTTTGACAAGTATGCTTGGGAATCTTGTCAGGCATTTATTGTAAAATGTTAGTATCAATATCAATCAAATATTTTGGCTTTCTATAAATTATTCTAGGAGGTGTTTTCAACTGTTGAGTGGCCTCAATATTATGAACATCAACAACATAATTATGTATCAATTATGTACCTTCAACCGAAGATGACGTGCCTTCAAATTGAGATATGAAAGATGGATCCTCACCAACTTGAGATGTTTATGGTGTGCCTTCAACATGAAACGATGTTGTCCCTACACCTTCGGGTATAGATAATGATGTGCCTTCAACATGACACGATGTTGTGCCTACACCTTCGGATGTAGATAATGGTGTACCTTGAACATGATACAATGGTGTGCCTTCAAGATGATACAAGGGTGTGTCTCCAATATTGGGTGGTGGTGTCTCTTCAACTTGGGAACTCATAGATGATGTTCCCACATCTTCATAATTCAATTGTCTTGTTGCACGTAATTTACTCATCCATTTCCTTTTTGTTTCCAAGTCCAATTCTCTCTTACTTTCTATTGATGTTTCATGTTCCTCATCCAAAGGCAAATCTTCTTCTATGGTATGCATTTTTTTGTGTTCACAAAGTTGTCTCATTCTTCCCTTTTCTTTTCTTTGTCTCTTTCATGTTCTGGTGTTAGAGTCTTTTCTCGTTACCTTGGCATGATGATGGTTTATACATATGAATTCATTACAATTTTCAAATTATTATATTAATCTATTACAAGAAGTAAAACTTTATAATATAAATCTAAATTATATTAACTCTAAATATAATAGAAATATTTTACAATATGTTAAATTATTTCTTCAACAAATCCATATCATAGCAATTATAAACAAAAAGACTCTTTATTCAAAATTCACAAGTAAAAAATAAAAAACTTACCTCAATGGATCAATTTTGGTGAAGAATGATTGAATTTCATTCTTCAATGTTGACTTTTGAACAAAAATGTGTTGCAAATTGATAGAATATACTTCTTTATGATCTTCAACACCATGAAAAGTGAATATTTGTCGAGAAGACTGTAAAAAATAGACATCAACAGTTAAAAGTGGGCCTCTTTCATGAGTTTCTTACCTTTATTACCATTTTTTGTGTTCTTACATAGGGTACATGCCCTATAGGGCGTATTCCCTATGTTAGACACACAAAATGTGAGAGAGAGAGAGAGAGAGAGAGAGAGAGAGAGAGAGAGAGAGAAAGAGGCAAAATAATGTCCATAAACTTTAATATAATCTAAGAAGCACAAACAAGTACAAAATGAAGAATCCATTACCAATTATAATCTTGGGGTCATCAATTTGATTCATCATGCTAACCAAAGTTTCCTTTTGCAGGGATTGAATGAAAGAGTAAAGTATCACAATGAAACCCATCACAAGAAAATATTTCAGAAGATAAACTTGCAAGAAAGTACATCTTTCAAAGGTTTGTCTGTAGAAGATGATATGAATTTTTGTTTACCACACCATGTTAAAGGAGTGGTTGGATTTGGAGTTCCAGGTTACCCTGTCGATCGATGGCTGAAGCTTAAAAATTTTGTGCAAGGACCCCCCTATTTTTATTTTGAAAATGTGTTTAATACTAAGGGGTGTATGGGAAAAAATATCCCGATATCTCCATAATATTGAACTAGAATTTGTGGATTCTAAGTACTTTTCAATTTCTAGTAGAAAATTTGGCTACATGCATAACCTTCCTATTGATAATCATTTTTTTAGATTTTACCTTTGCCACCAGTGACAGTTGAAGAGGCATTTCCTAAATATCAAAAGTATTGTCAGATTTTACCTTTGCCACACATGTATCTATTCTTCTAGGATGTAGCATATATTATCCCTTGGAAATGCTTTCTAGGTAGAAATGATAGGATACCGCCTTTCTGTTTTGAAGCCTATTTATCCAAAGGGGATAAATGTCCTTTCTCTATTCTCTGGAATTGGGATTGCAAAAGTTGCTTTGCATCCTTTGGGTATTCTACTCAATTATGTTGTATCTATAGAAATTTGCAAACAAAACAAGATTATTCTCAGAAGCTGGTCGGAAAAACTATATCAAAAGGGTAAACTAATTTAGGTGGGGGATGTGAAGGATCTAACAGTAGAAAGGCTTGATGAAATGATTAACTCAATTGGAGGTTTTGATCTCATAATAGGTGGAAGCCCATGTAATAATCTATCATGCAGCAATAGGTGCACTAGGCATGGACTGGATGGAAATCAATCTTCTATTTTCTATGAATTCCCAAGGATTTTGAATTATGTAAGGGGTGTACAATGCATTCAAGCCTAACTTGACACAATATTTTT
>MU223132.1:3714219-3737200 GCA_018584345.1 Thuja plicata | reverse complement strand
TATTGTGGTACAAATTGAGTTAGATGGAGGGTTACCTCTAATGATCCTTGAATCCTCGCAATGATGGGAGAGGTAAACATTTGTATTTCTCGCATTGGCCTTAAAAGTATAGCAACATCTATGTAGTCATTGACTCCTATCTCACCAAAAAAGTATAAAGCTTTTGAAAAGTGGTCTTCACATCCTGTACAATAAAATTGATTAAACAAATATGAATTTAAGAATAATAAACAATATGAATTTGAGAATAATTTATTCAAAAGAATGAAATATAATCATTACATAAAACAAATATTGAAATCAAATCAAAATGGTTTAATACATAAACTCAAAACAAATAAATAAATAAATGTAATATTAAACCAGAATTTTGTCTGCTAGAGTTTCTTTTCAAGTGAGTGAACCAATTTATTTGAGAAATTAAAGATAAAGGTGTTGCATTGATAACACCTCTACTATGTAAAAAAATAAAATTCTAATGCAGTGCAACCTGCTACTGCAAATTTTACTCTAGACAACCTTGAGGAGAATGACATCCTTCCCACTTTAAGAAAAGGTGGGATGAAAGGCAGACCTAATGAAGTGGCTATAAAATCACACAACAAAAAAACCAAATTCAATTTTCATATAAACAAATATCTATTAAATTAATGAAAATGTGAATATCATTTTTAATAAATGTATGTAAAATATAAACAAACATAAAAAATCAATATAAATGATGAAAACCATACTATCAATTCTACTTACCTATAAACTCAATTACGAGACGTCTATCAGAACAAGTACCTGTTGGTTCTCTAAAATATGTCTCTTCATATGGAAGTTTGTTGAACTGATGATAAACCAAAGGATTTGAAATGATAGCATTTCCTGTATTTACGAGTAAAACACCAAAACTATAAATTGTTGAAAAACAAGAAGCACCAACTTCTGCGATTGATAATACAAACATTACTCCAACTAAAATCTATTTTAAAATAGCCAACTTCATAGTTCTCTTAATAACTATGATTTCTCTATCTCTCTCTGATATAAAAAATCTATATCAATTTAACTTAAAGTAATTTAATAACATCCAATGACTTTTTTTTCAAAGTTATTTAACTAAGACAACTCTTATCTTTTTAACATATTAATAATTATAGTTAGCTTTTGTTTTTAAAATCCAACTCAATTTTAAGATGTAGTTGTAGAGATATCTTTATTATTAATTTAATAACATGCAATGACTTTTTTTTTTCAAAGTTATTTAACTAGGACAACTCTTATATTTTTAATGTACATATTAATAATTATAGTTAGCTTTTGTTTTAAAATTCAATTCAACTCTAAGATGTAGTTGTAGAGATTTCTTTATTATTAATTTAATAACATGCAATGACTTTTTTTTCAAATATTTTTAACTAGGACAACTCTTATCTTTTTAACATATTAATAATTGCAAAATTCTATCAGCCATTCTTGGCCGCTTGTGGTTATAATATCTAAATAAAATAAAATATAAAACTAGGAGAGTGTTAACTCATTAACATCTGTATATGAACTTAGCTCTTGAGGAAATAAACAATGTCCTTAGCAGACCAAAAATTACTTGGTGCGACTTGAAATTTAAATAATTTTTTATAAATTATATTAAAAAAATAGCTTTAATTAAAATGAATTTAATAATATTTAATTTAAATAAATCTAATAGTGAACTACAAATTATATTTTAATGAGATTTTTAACACTTATATGTTAGTTTTAATAAATCAAATTTATATTTTTTTTGGGTACAAATTGAGTAAGATGGAGGGTTACCTCTAATGATCCTTGAATCCTCGCAATGATGGAAAAGGTAAAAATTTGTATTTCTCGCATTGGCCTTAAAAGCATAGTAGCATCTATCTAGTCATTGGTTCCTATCTCACCAAAAAAGTATAAAGCTTTTGAAAAGTGGTCTTCACATCCTATACAATAAAATTGATTAAACAAATATGAATTTAAGAATAATAATCAATATGAATTTGAGAATAACTTATTCAAAATATTGAAATATAATAAATACTTAAAACAAATATTAAAATCAAATCAAAATGGTTTAATACATAAAATCAAGTCAAATCAAATAAATAAAAGTAATACTATACCAAAATTTTGTCTGCAAGAGATTCTTTTCAAGTGAGTGAACCAATTTATTTGAGAACTTAAAGATAAAGGTGTTGTATTGATAACACCTCTACTATGTAAAAAATAAGATTCTAATGCAGTGCAACCTGCTACTGCAAAATTTACTCCAAACAACCTTGAGGAGAATGACATTCTTCCCACTTTAAGAAAAGATGGGATGAAAGGCAGACCTAATGAAGTGGCTATAAAATCACACAACAGAAAACCAAGATTTAATTGTCATATACACAAATATCTGTTAAATTAATAAAAATGTGAATATTATTTTCAATAAATGTAAATAAAATATACACAAACATGAAAATCAATATAAATGATGAAAATCATACTATCAATTCTACTTACCTATAAAATCAATTACAAGACGTCCATCAAAACAATGATCTGTTGGTTTTGTAAAATTTGTCTCTCCATATGAAAGTCTGTTGAATTGATGATAAACCAAAGGATTTGAAATGATAGCATTTCTTGTCTCTGGGAGTGAATCATCAAAACTATAAATTGTTGAAAAACAAGAAGCACCAACTCCTACAATTGATAGTACAAAAATTACTCCAACAAAAATCTATTTTAAAATAGCCATCTTCACAGTTCTCTCAATAACTATGATTTCTCCATCTCTCTCTTATATAAAAAATCTCTATCAATTTAACTTAATGTAATTTAATAACATGCAATGACTTTTTCTTCTAAGATATTTAACTACAACTCTTATCTTTTTAACATATTAATAATTATAGTTAACCTTTGTTTTAAAATTCAACTCAACTCTAAGATGTAATTGTAGAGATTTCTTTATTATTAATTTAATTACATTCAATGATTTTTTTTACAAAAAAATTTAACTATGACAACTCTTATCTTTTAAACATATTAATAACTGTAGTTAGCTTTTATTTTAAAATTCAACTCAACTCTAAGATGTAGTTGCAGAGATTTCTTTATTATTAATTTAATAACATGCAATGACTTTAATTTCAAAGATATTTAACTAGGAAAAACTCTTATATTTTTAACATATTAATAATTGCAAAATACCATCAGCCATACTTGGCTGCTTGTGGTTATAGTATCTAAATTAAATTAAATATTTTTTAATGAGATTTTTAATACATATATACTAATTTCAATAAATCAATTATATATATTTTGTACAAATTGAGTAAGATGGAGGGTTACTTCTAATGATCCTTGAATCCTCGCAACGATGGGAGAGGTAAAAATTTATATTTCTCATATTGGCCTTAAAAGTATAGTAGCATCTATGTAGTCATTGGCTCCTATCTCACCAAAAAGTATAAAGCTTTTGAAAAGTGGTCTCCACATCATGTACAATAAAATTGATTAAACAAATATGAATTTAAGAATAATAATCAATATGAATTTGAGAATAACTTATTCAAAAGAATGAAATATAGTCAATACATAAAACAAATATTGAAATCAAATAAAAATGGTTTAATACATCAAATAAAATAAATGAAAGTAACATTATACCAGAATTTTGTCTCCAAGAGATTCTTTTCAAGTGAGTGAACCAATTTATTTGAGAACTTAAAGATAAAGGTGTTGTATTGATAACACCTCTACTATGTAAAAAATAAGATTCTAATGCAGTGCAACCTGTTACTGCAAAATTTACTCCAGACAACCTTGAGGAGAATGAAATCCTTTCCACTTTAAGAAAAGGTGGGACGAAAGGCAGACCTAATGAAGTGGCTATAAAATCGCACAACAAAAAACCAAGATTTAATTGTCATATACACAAATATCTGTTAAATTAATGAAAGTGTGAATATCATTTTCAATAAATGTAAATAAAATATAAACAAACATGAAAATAAATATAAATTATGAAAACCATACTGTCAATTATATTTTCCTATAAAATCAATTACGAGACGTCCATCAGAATAACGACCTATTGGTTCTCATAACGACCTGTTGGTTATCAGAACGACCTATTGATTCTCTAAATATGTCTCTCCATATGGAAGTCTGTCAAATTTATGATATACCAAAGGATTTGAAATGATAGCATTTCTTGTATCTGTGAGTGAATCACAAAAACTATAAATTGTTGAAAAACAAGAAGCACCAATTCCTACAATTGATAGTACAAAAATTACTCCAACCAAAATCCATTTTAAAATAGTCATCTTCACAGTTCTCTCACTAACTATGATTTTTAATCTCTTTTATATGAAAAAATCTATATCAATTTAACTTAAAGTAATTTAATAACATATAATGACTTTTTTTTCAAAGCTATTTAACTAGGAAAACTTTTATCTTTTTAACATATTAATAATTATAGTTAGCTTTTGTTTTAAAATTCAACTCAACTCTAAGATGTAGTTGGAGAGATTTCTTTATTATTAATTTAATAACATGCAATGACTTTTTTTACAAATATATTTAACTAGGACAACTCTTATCTTTTTAACATATTAATAATTATAGTTAGCTTTTATTTTAAAATTCAACTCAACTCTAAGATGTAGTTGTAGAGATTTCTTTATTATTAATTTAATAACATGCAATGACTTTTTTTCAAAGATATTTAACTAGGACAACTCTTATCTTTTAAACATATTAATAATTGCAAAATCTCATCAGCCATTCTTGACCGCTTGTGGTTATAATATCTAAATTAATTAAAATATAAAACTAGGAGAGTATTAACTCATTAACATCTGTGTATGAACTTAGCTCTTGAGGAAATAAACAATGTCCTTAGCAGACCAAAAATTACCCAATGTGACTGGAAATTTAAATAATTTTTTACAAATTATATTTTAAAAAAAACATTTTAAATTAAATGAATTTAATAAGCTTTAATTTAAATAAATCTAATAGTGAACTACAAATTATATTTTAATGAGATTTTAAACAAATATATGCTAATTTTAATAAATTAAATTTATAATTTTTTTTGTTACAAATTGAGTAAGATGGAGGGTTACCTCTATTGCTCCTTGAATCCTTGCAATGATGGCAGAGGTAAAACTTTTTATTTCTCACATCGGCCTTAAAAGTAGAGTAACATCTATGTAGTCATTGACTCCTATCTCACCAAAAAAATATAAAGCTTTTGAAAAGTGGTCTTCACATCCTATACAATAAAATTGATTAAACAAATATGAATTTAAGAATAATAATCAATATGAATTTGAGAATAACTTATTGAAAAGAATGAAATATAATCAATACATAAAACGAATATTGAAATTAAATCAAAATGGTTTAATACATAAAATCAAACCAAATAAATAAATAAAAGTGATATTGTACTAGAATTTTGTCTGCAAGAGATTCTTTTCAAATGAGTGAACCAATTTATTTGAGAACTTAAAGATAAATGTGTTGCACTGAGAACACCTCTACTACGTAAAAAATAAGATTTTAATGCAATGCAACTTGCTACTACAAAATTTACTCTAGACAACCTTGAGGAAAATGACATCCTTCCCACTTTAAGAAAAGGTGGGACGAAAGACAAACCTAATGAAGTGGCTATAAAATCACACAACAAAAAACTAGATTCAATGGTCATTTAAATAAATATATGTTAAATTAATAAAAATGCGAATATCATTTTCAATAAATGTAAATAAAATATAAACAAACATGAAAATCAATATAAAATCAATTACGAGACATTCGTCAAAACAATGACTTGTTGGTTCTCTAAAATATGTCTCTCCATATGGAAGTCTGTTAAATTGATGATAAACCAAAGGATTTGAAATGATAGCATTTCTTGTATCTGTGAGTGAATCACCAAAACTATAAATTATTGAAAAACAAGAAGCACCAACTCCTTCAATTGATAATACAAAAATTACTTCAACCAAAATCCATTTCAAAATAGCCATCTTCATAGTTCTCTCAATAACTATGATTTCTCTATCTCTCTCTTATATAAAAAATCTATATCAATTTAACTTAAAGAAATTTAAGAATATGCAATGACTTTTTTTCAAAGATATTTAACTAGGACAACTCTTATCTTTTTAACATATTAGTTAGATTTTGTTTTAAAATTCAGCTAACTCTAAGATGTAGTTGCAAGATTTCTTTATTCTTTTTTTAATAACATGCAATGACTCTTTTTCAAATATATTTAACTAGGACAACTCTTATCATTTTAACATATTAATAATTATAATATCTTTTGTTTTAAAATTCAACTCAACTCTATGATGTAGTTGCAAAGATTTCTTTATTATTAATTTAATAACATCCCAATGACTTTTTTTCATTTTTAACATAATAATAATCATAGTTAGCTTTTGTTTTAAAATTCAACTCAACTCTAAGTTGTAGTTGCATAGATTTCTTTAATATTAATTTAATAACATGCAATGACTTTTTTTCAAAGATATTTAATTAGGACAACTCTTATCTTTTTGACATATTAATAATTATAGTTAACATTTTTAAAAAAATTCAACTCAACTCTAATATGTAGTTGCAGAGATTTCTTTATTATTAATTTAATAACACGCAATGACTTTTTTTCAAAAATATTTAACTAGGACAACTCTTATCTTTTTAACATATTAATAAATATTAATAATTATAGTTAGATTTTATTTTAAAATTCAACTCAACTCTAAGATGTAGTTGCAAACATGATAACTTAAAAAATATTATATTTAAAAGTTACACATTAAACTCTTCTCCCTTTCCTTTTTAAAATCTAATTCAACTAGTTGCATGCATATTCAACGAGAGTTCTTTTGGTGCTTTTGGTGCTGGAAATCAAAGATAAACAGATAATCGACACAATCCCTGACGCAATGGGGAATCTAAGCAACAATCTCTTAGACGGTTCTCTACCCGAGTCAATAGGTTCCACCCCAACACTCTTTCTGTTGGACACTTCACATAACACGCTTATGGACAACATAAATAAAATCACTCTTTATGCAATATTTATATTTATTTTATAATTAAATAGTTTTAAACAAGTATTATTAAATTAAATATTTATAATTATTTATTTTATAATTTAATATTTTTTAAAATATAGGGAACTACCCGTCTATAATACTTATCATTAAAAAAAAATTTAATTTAAAACTAAAATTTAAATTATTATTAAATAATTAATTTAAATAATGAATTATTTAATTTAAATTTTAGTTTTAAATTAATTTTGTTTTTTAGTGATAAGTATTATAGAGGGGTAGTTCCCTATATATTATTAATCTAGATGTTTATTTACTACTTTCTTTTCTTATATTTATTTTATAATTAAATATTTTTTAAACAAGTATTATTAAGTAATTATTTATTTAGATAATGAAGTATTTAATAAAAAAATTAGTTCTAAATTATTTTTTATTTTTTATTTATAAATATTATAGAGAGGTAGTTCCCTATATTAATATCAAATTTACACTATTTTTAATCTAGATGTTTATTTAGTGTTTTATTTTCTTATATATATTTTATAATTAAATATTTTTTTAAAAAGTATTATTAAATAATTATTTATTTTAACAATGAATTAATTAATTTAAATTTTAGTTTTAAATTAATTTTTATTTTTTAATTATAAGTATTATAGAGAGGTAGTTTCTTATATTAATATGAAATTTACACTATTTTTAATCTAGATGTTTATTTACTATTTTCTTTTCTTATATTTATTTTATAATTAAATATTTTTTAAACAAGTATTATTAAATTATAATGTTGAAAGTTCAAATTAGGATGCAATTTATATTATTGTAAAAATTATCATTGAAAATTTTAATTCAAATAATATATTAATTAATTAAAAATAAGTTTAAAGAATTACTAGATGCAAAAACATTAAATTTTTTATTATTTACATTTAAATATATTATTTAACCAATAGATTGCCACTAATAATTTTAAAAAAATATTTGCTATACGATGTAGATATTCTTCCAAACATTTATTACAAAACTTAGTTTATCCATAATATTGAGGATGATATGAAGAACTATGAGCCAATTGAGCTCCCAAACCTGAGAATAAACATGTCCAAAAGTTACTCGTTAAGATGAGATCATCATTACTAATAATAACCTTAGGTGTACCATGTAGCTTTTGTATATTCTCTAAACATTCCTTTGCCTATGTACTTTTCACAAAAGAATGTGATAATGCAATAAAATGAGCATATTTAGTAAAGTTAATCCACCACTTCCATAATGACATCTTAGCCTTTCGATCTTGGGAGAATTGTATTGAAATCCATGGAGACCTTTCTCAACATTGGATAGGAATTGCTAAGGGTTGCAAGAGACCCAATGTCTTAATTGTCTCCCCTTTGTTTCTTTGACAAACTAAATGTTCAACCACAAAAATTTGAACATCCCCTTTTAGCCCTTCCCTAAAGAAATCTTGCTTGACTTAATGACATGTCTGAAAAAAAATCTTAAATGACCACCTATTGGAGACTCATAAGTTGTATGAGAATATTTTGTTTAAGAGTGGGGTTCTTGCATATGTAAAATCACTCTTTATGCCACAAATCATCTCCCTTCCAACAAAACTTATATGAACTACTCAGATCACTTTGTAACTGTTGAATGAGATTGTTTGTAGAAAAATCATTTTTCCACTCATATTTAGCCTCTTCTACCCAATTTGCTTCTAATGTTGAAATGACACACAACAAAGCTTCAACTTTTTCATATTTCTTGGAGAATGCATCCACCACTGTTAGAATAAATGAGAGGGGGGAGGGGGGTGAATCAGTGGCCTCAAAAATTAATCCAATATCAGCCCAAAAACTTTATACCACAATTATAAACCTCTAGTTATCTTAAGTCCTACAAGATGTATGCCTTTAAATAATCTTATCAAATAACTACTGCTCAGAGTCCACCCCGTTTATCCCTTTTCTTAAGATTTACCAAATAGCATTCTAACCTTTACCGAAATACAGTAAATAACTTAGTGTTTACCGATCAATCATGTTTTAGTAATGTGTAAAGAAAAACATTAAAGTAGTGACACATAAACACATTTGACACATGGATTTTTAACGTGGAAACCCTGTTAAGGGAAAAACCACTTGGGACCGGTAACCCAAAATTTCCACTCTTCTAAAGTGAGCTCGGTGAAGGGCCAACCTTGTTAAAGGTTACAAACACATTGTTAAGTGCGACCTTGTTAGAGGATTTAATATAATAGTTTGTCACTTGATATCTGGCATTTCACTATGCTATCTTCATGAGAAAATTTTTGATACTCCTTGGGATGTATCTCAATATATAAAGGATAATTAAATCCCACTATGTTAAGAGATTTTATGAATTAATGGTTAAACTAAAACAGTAGATGATCTGTTCATATATACAACTTAAACTTGTAGATGTTTGGATCTATTGTAAGCTCATAATACCTTTCTGATCAATGTTTATTTTATGTTCCTTTTCTCCACTTCTTTTTGTTCAGTGACGCCGTTGCTTCTTTGTTGCTCGGTGTCTGTAGAAATATTTAGCTCTGTTCTTCAACTTGTTTGATCAGGATTGTATGAAGTCTTCTTCACTTGTATTCTCTTTAGCATCTTATTTTCTATTCACCCCTTAGTAATGAATTATCTTGTCTCTCTTATAGACATGATTCCACCATTTCTAAGTCTTTGTCTTTCATGTTCTTGGCATGATCCGCAATTCCCACCATTCTTTCTTTAAAGATTACTTCAGTTTCATCCCATAGATTTCTCCTTGATAACTGGAATAAAACAGCTTTAAAACTCTAGCTTATCTCTAGCTTTTAACTTGTCGATAAAAAAAATGTGATCAACCAGTTAAATCCATATTTATCTCTTGCCAGCTAAGTCTTTTGTAATTTCTGAACTTCAGTTCTGATCGGTGTTTTAACTCCTTGTTTTCTCGGTCTTGACTTAAGTTGTCCTCAGGCATCTCTGTCCATCGGGAAACACTGTGAATTTCACTTCTTCTTGGGTATCTCTTAGGTTCTTCTCGGTAATGATTGCTCGGGTATCACTGTGACTCTTCTCTCAGGGTTCTCTATCCATCGGGGTGCACTGTCCATTGGTGTTTGTTGTCACTTGGTGTATACTGAAATTTTATGCATTACTGATAGCATAACCTTTATTTCTTTGGTTCTTTGAAGTCTTTGAAAATATGTATATGACCAATCAGATTATATCAAGTTGACATGAATGAAAATACAATATATTAACTGATTTAATGCCTTGCATTTACTTTCTACATCTCGGTGATCGTCAATTTAACATCTTTGAACATTCAATCAATTATAGTTCATCATCTCTCCCTTTGGAATTGATTGCAACATACTACATTACTACTAATACAATATAAAATATATCAGTTGTAGTTCATCAATCTACCAAACTTATTGTTCTATAACCAATACAAATATCTGGCTCTCGGTAAGCTCTTCTAGCTTAGATTTATTTCTTGTGTTGTGAATTAGTTGAGTAACTAAGAGGGGAGGGGTGAATCAGTTACCACAAAAACAAATCCAAGTCCCTTGGATGTCTTAAGAAAATTATTCTTTGTTGCTCGGTTAACACAGATATTCTACTGTCACTCAGTTAACATAGCAAATCTTAAGATATTAACTGTGATTATCTTTAGTATTTAATTACAGAAACATAAACCATAAAGAAAATGAAATGTACATAGATAACACCAAGATTTAATGTGGAAACCCAATATGGAAAAAACCACCAATTGCAACTAGTCGCTATTTTTCACTCTTTTGAAGTGAGCCCTGTTAGTAATAATTGAGAGGGGGGGGTGAATCAGTGGCCTTATAAATTTATCTAATTTAATCCACCAATCAATACTTCTCCAATTATTAAGTCCCTACAAGATGCATGCCTTTGAAATACTTAAAACAAATAATTGTCTGTTGGTTTACCTTGTCTGTCCTTATTCTCCTTAATAACTAATAAGCAGTAAACTGTATTTATCGATACTCAGTAAATATGCACTAGAGTATACCAATCAATCCATAAATGCATATGCAGAATGTAAAACAATAAAGTAATAAACCATACACATATAACACAAGGATTTTAACATGGAAACCCTGTTAAGGGAAAAAACCACTAGGACCGGTAACCCAAATTTTCACTCTTCTGAAGTGAGCCCTGTTAGGAGCCAACCCTGTTAAAGGTTACAAACACACTGTTAAGTATGACCTTGTTAGAGGATTTTCAATACATAGGTTGTCACTTAGTATCTGGCATCTACGCTACCATCCTTGAATTAGTCTCATGACTGTCAATAGGCTTTATGCAAATCTTACTACCATCCTTGAATCAGCCTCCTTCTTAGATTGTCAATAGGCTTTAGGTAAGACCAGTGCTACTATCATGAGTCAACCTTCTGGTAATCTGTTAGGATATACCTCAATTACAAAAGACTGTTAATTCCTACTTTTTTAAGAGACTTAATGCTTCAATGGTTAAACTGAAACAAAATAACCTGTTTCTAATGCAACTGAATTGCAGATTTTCAGATCTATTTACTTACAATATCTTTTTGATCAATGTATCAATACAATTCCTTTGTGCTTAACTCTTTCTACTTTGTGATGCTGTGCTTTTCTGTCTGTCGGTGTCTACAGAATTCTTTTGCTCTCCCTCAACTTGATTGATTAGGACTGCATGAAGTTAATCCTTCATCAGTTTCTCTTCAACATCTTCTATCAGTTCACTCCCCCATGTATCTGATTGATTATGGACCACCCACAGAGAATGAATTATGCTTGTCTCTTAAATAGACATGATATTCCTTAATTCTTTGTTCTTGATTCTTGGCGTGAAAAACAATCCAGCCAAATTGATTTACAGATTTAACTCCTGATTTATCTCATGTTATCTTCTTGCCAACTGTGTAAATCATCTTTAAATCACTTACTTAACTATGGTCAAATAAAAAAAATCAAACAACCAGTTAAGCCTATCTTTTAGCTCTGCCAGCTACATATTTTGTCATTTTCTGATCTCTCTATTCTGTCACTCAATTCTACAGTTCGTCGCTGGTGACAACTGCCAGTTCTGTCAGTGTTTCTTTAGTTAGCTTCAAGATCTCCATCCGTCGGGCATCATTGGATCTTGCTTGTCGGGAAAAACTATGTTTAGCTCGTCGGGCATCCTTTGATTCTACTTCGTTGGGCAATATTGTCTTCTACTCATTGGGTATCACTATGACTTTTATCTCTGCCTTTACTGATGGTGTGCACTCCGCCAGTGTATTTTGTCACTTAGTGAATACTTGAATTTTATGCATTGCTGAAAGCATAACCTCTATTCCATTGATTCTCTAAAGTCTTTGGCATTATGTGTATGACCATACAGATGATATCAAGTTGACATCAATGACAATACAAACCATTAACTGATTTAATTTTTTGCATCATCTTCAACTTAATATAGTCAACCATTTAATCAGTTACATGTCATCAAGCCCAGTTAGGAGCCAACCCTGTTAAAGGTTACAATAACACAATGTTAGGTGTGACCCTGTAAGAGGATTTAATCACCCTATAATGAGTGGCCTTGTGAAAGGTCTTCAAAAATTTCAATATAGAAATTTTACCTTGTGAGAGGATTTAAAAAAGATTATTAAGTCTACTCTGTTAAGATACTTTGATCACTGCTACAGTTGTTAGAAAGTAACAATGGATTGACCTATTTTGATAAGCAATTGTCTTTGCTAATTCAAATCTTTGTTCTAGATTAAATACTTGATCCTCACTGATTGGATATTCTATTTCATCTCTCTGTGTTCTATCCTCAATCAGAATCCCATATGATTTCTCCCTCACTCTTCATATCATAAAGACATACATTTCCACACACTATTCCAATATTCAATCCAAACTTGACCTTATATTTATATGATAAGACTTTTCAAGTTGGCCTTAATATCCTTCCAAATAAATAATAAAACTCATGTCTATTGGCTGGACATAGCCAATTATCCATAAAATATTATCTACTGTTAGTCGGCTGACACTAACTGTTTTACTTGGTCAACACTGAAATCCTTCAACGCCCGACCAACACTATAATGCCCGAGTGAACTCGGTTAGAACTAAAAATCACTTTGGTCCTCTTCAATACCTGAGAGTGTTTGGCATGAATTGGCTTTGCTTGGATAGGATTAGACATTTGTGTAAACATCACTATACTTGTGTAAACATTAATGACAATACACAATTTGAATAATTGTCATCAACAATCTCCCTCTTTGGCATTGATGGCAACACAATATGTCATAATATAAAGAATTATAGAGCAGTAGACATAAGAATGAAATTTTATTTATGTCCTTAGCTTCATTCTGATTCTCATCAAATTTTATTAATGTCTTGAGCTTCATTCTGATTCTCATCCAAAAAATCCCTCAATCACTGAAATACAGATTTCTCCCTCTTACATTAATCTCTATTTCTGATAAAGTTATCCCTCTGTCATCAATCTCTCCATTAGTAATCTTACACAAGTCTCTCCCTCTTTGACTAATCATTATGAAATACAGTAATCTCTTCCTCTTTGACAACCAATGCCAAAGAAACCAACTGACATATCCAATGAAGTTGTAATGTACCTATCTGTATTGATTCATATGCAATAAGCTCTAAATATCTACATCAACATGTTAAGTCTATTTTGTAGCTTGGTTGATGCATCACTAAACTATGTTTTAGTGAGCCTCAATTAGGGGAAATACCCCTAGCTTTCCTCTAAGATACAAAAATGCATCCTTAGGTAATGGTTTTGTGTATATGTCTGCGATTTGTTCTTTAGTATTCACATATTCCAATCTTACTTCCTTGTCCTGAACCAATTCTCTCAAGAAATGACACTTTATTGCAATATGTTTATTCTTAGTATGCATCACAGGGTTCTTTGAAATGTTAATAGCACTAGTGTTGTCACAGTAGATAATGATTGGTTATGTAATTTCCACCTTCATGCCTAACAACAACTATTTGAACCATATGATATTTGAACAATTTACTGCTGTAGCAACATACTTTGCTTCTGCTGTAGATTGAGAAATGCAGTTCTATTTCTTGCTTGTCCATGAGACTAACCTTTTGCCAAGAAATAATGCTCCACCACTTGTGCTCTTTCTATCATCAACACTTCCAGCCCAATCAGCATCAGTAAAAATATTCAAATCAAATTTTCCTCCTTTATTATACCATAATCCATATTCTTCAGTACCCTTAAGATATCTCAGAATCCTTTTGATAGCCATCAAATGATTCTCTCTCAGATTAGCTAAAAACCTTGCAACAATACCAACTGCTAATGTAATATCAGGTCTGGTGTGAACAACATATTGGAGTTTACCAATCATGGATCTGTAGGTAGTCTAGTTTACTTCCTTTGAATCATCATCCTTAGACAACTTATGTCCATTAGGCATAGGTGTTCCAATTGGTCTAGATTCTTCCATCCCAAATTTCTTCAGTATCTCTTTGATGTATTTAGACTGGGTTATATAGATACCATCCTTCATCTGATAAACTTCTAAACCAACAAATAATTTTATTTCACCAAACATAGACATTTTAAATTCCTTAGTCATAGCTTCTGAGAATTATTTGCATAATTCATCATATCTAGTAAACAATAAGTCATCAACAAATATTTCTGCTAATAAATATTATCTTGTTCTGAGGTCCTTTGATATACAAGCTACTATTGTCATTAGTTCTCTAAAATCCAATGCTTATCAAGTAACCATGCGGTCTTTCATACCAGGCTCTAGGAGCTTTGTTAACTCTATAAAATTATTTGTGTAATTTTCAAACCATAATCCTTTTGTTAGGATCTACAAAACCTTCAGGTTGCTCAATATAGACTTCTTCTTCATGAATTCCATTCAGGAATGTAGATTTAACATCTATTTGATATACATTGTATCCTTTATGTGTAGCATATTCCAGAAGAGTTCTGACTCCTTCAAATCTTGCAATAGGAGAAAAAGTTTCTCCATAATCAATACCCTCTTCTTAAGCATATCCTTTGCATACTAATCTTGCCTTGTTTATGGAAACTTATCCTTTTTCATTCATATTGTTTCTGAAAACCCACTAGTACCAATCACATTCTTATCTTTTGGTCTTGGTACAAGAGTCTGGGTTTTGATATTTTCTATCTTCTCAATCTCTTCATTCATTGCTTCGATCCAAATTTCATCATTTAATGCATCTTTAATAGTTCTAGGTTCAATTTCACTAAGAAAACATGTACCTTTAATTTTTTTCCTTGTCATTACACTTTCTATCTAATCTCCAATTATTTTTTCAGGTGCATGATGCCTTCTGACATGTTTTGCAAGTACATGATCCTTCCTTCTTGATTCTGGTCTTGTTCCACTTGGTTCACCATGCTCAAAAGTTTTGTTCTGTTCTTCTATCTGATACTTGGGTTTCACTATCAGAGACTCGGGTGCCTCTGTCTGAGACTCGGGTGCCTCTATCTGTGACTTGGTTCCCTCTGTCTGTGACTCGGTCTCTTCAGTCTATGACTCAATTTCCTCTACCAGCAGCTCGGGTTGCATAGGTTGTAACTTAGGTTGAAATTTTTTGGTTAGTGCAGATGAATTCAATGGTTGACAGGGATGTTGTCCAATCACCATTGCTTGTGTCTTAGGCATAGTATCAAGTTCATAATATACAAAGTTTCTATAATCCTGAGGCTCTTTGCTACTCTTTTCTTCACCTCTTTCTGCAAAATAATCAATCCTTACATGCACACTTTCTATGAATTTATGGGTAGAAAGATTCAAACATTTATATGCTTTACTTTTATAGGAGTATCCTAGAAATATACCTTCATTACCTTTTACATCAAATTCTCATTTCTTGCTTCCTTCAAGATGTAACATTTACTTCCAAATACTTTGAAATAATGAACATTAGGTTTATAGCCATACCATAATTCAAAAGGTGTCTTCTCAATACCTTTCTTCAGTTGAACTTGGTTCAAGGTGTGAATTGCAGTGCTGGTGGCTTCCTTCCAGTATTTGGTAGCAACATTCTTTTCAATCATCAAGGTTCTTGCACTATCCATAATGGATATGTTCCTTCTTTCTGCTATACCATTCTGTTGTGGAGTACCTGGAGTAGATACTTGTCTTTTGATTCCTCTTTCATTGTAGAATTTATTGAATTCATAAGAAATGAATTCTCCTCCTCCGTCAGATCTTAAGAATTTAAGTTTCTTTCTTGTCTCTTTTTCAACTTTGGCTAGGTACCATTTGAACTTATGAAAAGCTTCTAATTTTTCTTTGAGAAACATAACAGTCACCATTCTAGAAAGATCATCAAAAAATAGAATGAATTACTTCTCACCTGTGTAACTTGTTGTTCCAATTGGTCCACATAAGTCAGTATGTACCAATTCTAAAAATTATCATGTATTGTAGTTCTTGCTCTTGAAGTTATTTTTGCACATCTTCCCAATTTGACATTGTTGTCATATTGCTAGTTCAGGTTTCTTCAGAATAGGAATTCCTCTTACTCTTTTGTTCTTGATTATGTTAACCAGGTTATCAAAGTTCACATGACATAACCTTTTATGCCATAACCATATTTCTTCTACTTGTGCAATAAAACATGAACTTTCATTGAGATCAAGATAAAATAGATTACCTTTAGTTTGTCTGCTAGTTCCAACTAGGTTTCCCTTACCCTCCAGGCTCTTGGCCTTACCATTCATGAATTATACCTTGAAACCAATGTTATTCAGTTGTGCCACACTTAGTAGATTGGGCCTTAGTCCTTCAACCCAACTTAGTAGATTGTGCCTCAGTCCTTCAACCCAATAATTATTATCACATTTGATTCCTTTTATTAAAGAAATACAACCTTTACCTTTCACATAGTAGGGTTCATCATTCCCAAAACTGACACTCCCACCATCATAGTGCTCAAGATGCTCAAATTTGGTTTTATCACCAGTCATGTGGTGAGAACAACCACTATCAATTTTCCAAGTGTCATTCTTTCTAATATGAGAATATAGTGTTGTCTTTTCATCTTACCTTTTCCTTTGTAGCTTTTGTAGCTTTTGTAATCTTTCTTTCCTTTATACTTGTTGAACTTTTTCTCACTGTTGTGGGTCCACAACACACACCCCATTTTTTTTGGTCCTCTAACCATGGGGACCCCCCTCTTTTTGTTTTTTTCTATCTTTTGTCCTGTCCGCCCCTCTTAGAACTCCAGTCAGCCATCAGAGAAAATTTCCGAAACCAAGTCAGAGGAAGGAAGAACCCTTTTTTCGGCCTTTCGGCCCTTTCATATTTTCAGAGGACTTAGGTACTCCAAAATGCCGAAATGGCCGAAAGGCCAAAGGCCCAACCTTTCAGTTTTTTCAAACTCTGAAAACACTGAAAGGATGAAAACTTGATTCTCTTCCAACATTTTTGGCCTTTCGGGGTATGAAAGTCCCGAAGCCGCTGACATTAGCCCGGGGTTATAAATAGGAGAAGCCTTCATTTCTAAATCACTTTGCATTTATTTTGTGCTCCCGCCCGTGATTTCATCTGCTTCTCCTCGCTGACCACTTCCACTTCTAAGCCGCTTGGTTTTCCTCCCTTTGCTTGTTCGTTCGAGGTAGGCTCTCCTCACTCTTCCTTGCTTTGTGTTTTTGGGTCTAGGTCTAGGGTTTTGTTGGTGTGCCTAGTGCCTGTCTAGCCTAGGGAATTTTGTTTCTTTGTCGCATCGGGCCTTTGTGCCTTCGTGTGTCGATAGGGATGTCCCTCCCTATCAGACCTAGGGTTTTCTAGTTTCATTTTGTCTTAGGTTTAGGGTTTTGTGTTTCATCGGTCGCGGCCCTTGCCACAAGTTTTTGGCCTCTGAAAGGCCAAAAATGGGTCTTCAAACTCTCGCTAAGTGTCATTTTGGATGTTTCAGCTTTTTGGACATCCGAAAGGTCTGAAAAAGTTGAAAGCAAGACCTTTGTTTGGGCTTTTGGGGTTCATCACCACTTTCAAATGCTTGGCATTCCTAAGAAAGAACCTCTTAGTTTTGGACCCCGAAAGGCCCGACGGACTTTGTCCTTCCAACAGACCTTTTCACACTTTCAGACTTTTTGGCCTCTGAACTAGTTTTCGGTGACCGAAACCTCGAAAGTGTGAAAACTTACACTTATCTTTTTATTTAGCTCTCTTTGCTTGCTTTCATAGTTTAAATTGTTTTTTCTATTCAATAAGCTATAGATATTTGTCTTTTTTTTGCAGGAATGGCTGAACCAAAGACAACCTCCCCAATGAAGTATCAATACAAGCGGAATCCCCCTAGCTCAAAGGTGGGAAACAAGCATAGTGAGATAACAAACACCAACATCATGAATGTGGATTGGAATAAATTCTTGACAAAGTGCTCCCTGCCAGCAAACAAATCTGATGATTGCACCACATTAGTCCTATCTAGGCTAGTGAATGCAACTGCACACCCAGTGGCTGTTTCATCTTTAGAGCTGATCGTCACCTTAGCTCATCACTATGATTCAGACAACAGGGTGGTAGTAAAATCAGAGGATCAGGTGGTATTGGACATTAGGTCGGATGTCATTAAGGACATCTTTCACCTCTACAAAGGTATAGACAAGTTCTATGACTTCTATATTGACAAGGGGACCAAGTGGTTTGGAAACAGGGAGCAAGCTATACATGAGATGATGAATAAAGAATACCTCAAGCAACCGCTTCCTAAGAACAAAATGGACAAGATAGACCTCTGAAGAGGCTATATGAAGGATGACATCTAGGCAGCTATAACAATGATAAGCTGGGTGTATGGGTTACCACAATCCACTAAAATCAAGCATTGGATGATCCTGTTGATAGAAAGGATTAGGGAATGGAAGGTAAGATTCGATTGGGGCACTATTATTAGTGACAATTTGGATGAGAAATTGAAAATAGTGAGGCATAACCCCAAGTTTTACATGAGCACTTACGTGGTGTATCTACTAGTTGCACAGGAAGATTATCCTGGCCACACCAAGAGGGGAAGTATAAATGATCCAAATGCATGGCCCCATCTTGTATACCCACAGCTGGTAAAAGGAGAAAACATGCCAGAGGACTCCCCAGATTACAGGATAGTCAATGATGCATTCATATTTGCAGTCATCAGATCTATTGAAGGTGACTTTCCTAAAAGGATGTCAGAAGAAGTTTTTGCTAAGGTAAGGGCCATTGGGGCCTATTTTATCTAGTTCAGGACATTCACATACATTAGGATAGCCGGGTCAACCTTACAACCAAAGAAGCTGCCCAGGTACCCATCTGACTGGATAATCACATTGGAGATGGCTTGGAAACTCGCAGATGCATACGAGCACATAAAGCATAAGAAGAAGCACTGCTGGGACTTTCCCATCTCTTTGGGACCATATACACTGCAAGATATGAAGGTTTTCAAATCCCTGGCTTTTGAATGGGATGACTATCCCTTATAGTTTTACAAGATAGTGCGAGCACACTTTCATCCCATAGGTACTTACAGCCACATTATCGACAAATTCTACATACATGAGCCACATTTGGAGGATCACTGGATAAACTGCATAGATGATCATGAGGTCAGGATCTGGGATTATTGCAAAATGAACCTCACTCTAGAAAAAGAGGTGTTAAAGGTTCCTATTTCCTCAAAAGTTTGGGAATGTGATTCAGATGAGGTCTTGGAGGACATTTACACCGAAGATAAGGTATACGACTGGCCAATCATGAACGCAGAGGTGGACAAGGATGAAAATGATGACATAGACTTCCGGGCAAGGCATGTGATAAAGACCACCATAGCTTGGATCAAGAAGCCACACAAAATGAGTCCAATCCTGGTAAAGACATTAATGGAGCCCTCAAGGAAAGTAGAAAAATAGCGAGGGGAGAAATCAATAGCTCCCAAGTATAAGAAATCTCCCCCTCAGAAGCATAGAACCGTGTATCATCATGAAAGACCAGTTGAATATGGCTCTAATCCAAGGCCTAAGAAAACTAGAATGATAGGCCAGATTGACCCACCAACGGGGTTGTCACAACCCCAATAAGGAGAAGGCCCATCTACCTCTAGCCAATCTCCCCCACGATTGAGAAGAAAACATATAAGAGGAAGAAGAGTTCTGAATCTCCACGGTTAGAAACTAAACAAGAAGAGCCTGAGGAAGAGGATGCAGGTGAGCCCCTAGTATTGAAGACTAGGTTGCAAAAGAGGAGAGAAAAGGAGACTACAAAGAAACATAAAGAGGATCCCAAAGAATAGGATAATCCTTTGGATGCCTTAGGATCGGATGAGTTTATGCTTTCTGATTTTGAAGGACTTGAAGGCTTTTTAGATCATGGCCAAGATACATACACTGGGGGACCACCGCTCATACAACCCTAGGTAGCCCTCACTCCACCAATGGTCCAGTTCACCAATCCTTTGGTGAATGTTCCTACTCTACCAGTAAACTCTGATTCTGCTCCAGGACCTAAAACCCAAGACAGTGGGGCAATTCAAAGTTTAGCAAAAGACAATGTAGCTGGAGGGAGTTATGTTTTCACTCCACCACCTCATATACCTACTCCACCACCTTCCCTACCAACTCCAACACCTACTCCTACACCAACTCCACCTTCGTCTACTACCACCATCCCCTCATCTCCCACTCCAGTCATACCAGCACTTGTTACCTCAACATCAATCCCTTCAACATGTGCTGCTCCAGTTTCTGAAGAAGCCGTGAGTACTAAAGACACATCACCTTTCCAGACCATGTTGGAGGCCATAACCGGTCTACAATCAAAAATATCAATTGACACTTCCGACAAAGAGACCCTGGACAAAGAAGGGCGAAACGTGGTAAGTGAATGAGGAGATGTAGAAGAGGAGAGGGAAGAGGGGGAAATGGATGTAGATACGGTAGGTGAAATAATGAAAGGAGGGACCGAACAAGAAAAATGGAAAGAGAAGGGATCAGAGAAAGAAATAACATCGGAGGTATAATGCTTAACTTCAATCCTCTAGGTTGCACCATATAAACCTGTAACTGCATCCGAAAAACCTACTTGGTTTACCAAGGAGATACAACCCTGGAAGAGAACCTACACCAATGAATTGGATGGGGAGGATACAAGTATGACATCTGTAAGACAAGCTTTCCACCAGGAAGAAATCAATGCAACTGCAAGGATCATGTCATATGTAACTCAGGACACTAGGGTCATTGGAAAGCCCAGATAGTTATCCCGCGCCCGAGCACTTCTCAAATAATAGTCTCATTAGAAGGCTATACATTCAGGGAGGTGGATTTGGGTGAACCTACTAGAGAAGGGAGCAAGACCCTAGCAGCTTTAGGGCTGAAGCATGCTCTGGGGTTCATAAATAAAGATGAAGAAACCATCAAAGCTTTAACGGACCAAAATGAAGCATTAAAAGGGTTCATCCAAAAGATGGTGGGTCCTATTGACCCAAATTGTTCAGAGGCTTCACTACAAGCCATGCTTGATAAAAAGGTTACACCAGATTTTCTAACAGGTTTGACTCCCTCTTTCATCTAGGCAAGCGCCGATTGGATAAATGACTTTGAACAATTCAAAGAGAAGGCAATTCCATCGATATTTAGGCCGTACCGGACCAAATTGGTTGAAGTTAATTCACTCATTGACCTGGTGGAAGATGATGGGGGTATGGATTCAGAGGTAATTAAGTGGCAAGCAGCCCTCCAAGATTTGGAGATAATTTGAAAGCAACGTTTCCAAATTTTGGTAAAAGTCTATGAGGGTGAAGAATTGGAAAAATTCAAGACATGGACTGAACAAATGGCCAAAATAATTAAGGCCTACAAGAAACACTAGGCCCTTATAGATGAAAAGTGAGAGGAGGTAATAAAATGGATCAAAGATATAGATACCTTCTTCATAGGGGTCGACCTCAACGTCTATCGGGATGAAAACAAACAGGCTCTACGTCCTTCCAAAGAGGTGGTCCAACAGTTCAAAGATGTTCTGGCCAGAGTTAATACCAAGGAGGCCTTACATCAACTTTTCTACATGAAAGAGGAAATACATAGAATGTCATAGCATGAAGAAGAGATAACATTATTCACTTCTGAATTAACTATCTTCAGAAAGAAGAAAGAACGAAGGGTCACCAAGATAAAAAGGAAAGAGATCAATTTTGAAGAAGTTCAGGAAATAGTGTAGAGTCTCTGAGTAGCTCACCTAGAGGTCTTTCCTCGATAAAGCTCCAAGGTCCAATTTCCAGGTAGGCAGGGTAGGATTTTCACACTTGGCTAAATTTCTACTAAGGTAGAGTTTTCGGCCTTTCGGCCTCTGATTTTTTGGCCTTTCGGCCCTGAAAGCAAGGAGTATTTTTTGGCCTTTGAAGATTTTGGCGTTTTGGCCTCTTCAAGTTTTTTCAACCTTTCGGACCATGAGAAGTTTGAAGTTTTGGGACCTCTAAGTTTGAAGATTTTGAGAAACACCTGGGAAATTTTGAAGGCATTAACGTTTCAAGGTAGAGGTCGGGGTCTGAAAAACTGGGGGTTTCCAGTGAGGTCACTTTTTCAAACACCAATTAGACTCCAGATCAGATTAATCAACAACTTGAGTTCATTTTGGAAATACTAAACGTTTCCTATCTGTTCCCACTGCCAGAGACAGTTCCAAATGAAGAAACCAAGAAGGACCACTAGAATCAAGAAGAAGAACTCCCAGTTCACAAGAGGAACTCACCTTCTCTCTCTCTCTCTCTCTCTCTCTCTCTCTCTCTCTCTCTCTCTCTCTCTCTCTCTCTCTCTTTTTTT
>MU223132.1:3703238-3713559 GCA_018584345.1 Thuja plicata | reverse complement strand
TTTTCTTTATAATTCACTGCATTTCTTGTTACCCTCATCTCTTTAAATTCCATCTTGAAATTCTGAAAATTGCTATCTAAAAAATATATATAGTTGCATGTTATTTACTATACCCATACTTGTTAAATTGGAAAATACCTAAAGAGAAACTAACAGTATTTTGTAGTTTGTTGTCTTGAACATACTAGCAAAGGCCTCCTCGTGAACAATCACATTTATCTTCAACTGAGTAACCAAGCAGGTTGTGACTGGACCCCGGAGAACCTTGGGAATAACTTTGTTATTCTTTCAAGAGAGGAAATCGAATCTCGAGATCCTAGCAAGTTGGCTTGTGTCAAAACAACGCTCAATAGAAGTGGTGCTAGAAGGAGGGCCTCAAGACTTAAGAACTAGATAATATTGGATCTTTCTCGCCAGAGAGGTTCGAGCGTGTTCTTAGATCATCTCTGAAAAGAGGCGAGTTTCTCAAACTCACTCACCACTGAAGGGCTCACAGTGACAAGGGTAAAGAAAAAGATAAATCTTCTCATCACCTTCCCATACCTCAGAATCCTCTTGGACAACAATCACACATCACTGCCCCAACTATTATCGTAGCCATCAATCAAAATCTAAACTTACCTAATCAACATTTGCAGCAACCTCGTCCAATGGCCTTTTTCACTAACGCAACAAGCTCACCTTTTAACTTTGTTGGGAAGCTCCATGATTTACCTAAAAATGTAGAGAAATTTTGTACATGATTCATATATGGTGAATCTAGGATAGTGGAAGAACACATTTGCACCTTCAAGGAAATTTGCAACCGTAAAGAGATTGCCCGCCAAGATGTTGTCTGTCGTCTATTCCCATACACTTTGGGAGAGTTTGCATACAACTGGTACCTAAATTTTCCATGAGGGTCTATCTCAGTATGGAATGACTTCGCACTAATACATTTGGTACCAAATTGCAATGGCAGTGCCATTGCAGTTTTTCCGTCACAACCTTGTCATTGTCGCAATTGCGATGATAGACCGTCACAATTGCAACGACGAAAAGGTTGTGACGAAAAAACTACAACGGCACTGCCATTGCAATTTGGTACCAAATGTATTAGTGTCGAAACCAAATTCCTCAATCAATTCAAATTGTATGTCGATCTTGCGGTGACACATCACCAGTTCATAACCACAAGGAAAGATCCTCAAGAGCCCATTGCTATGTTTAATCATCATTTTCACAAAATGCATCAAAATTTGGAAGCTCCTTACATTATACCGGACGAGGCTATCATACAAGTTTACTTAAAGGCTTTAGATCCATTTACCTTGATCTTTCTAAGAAGGCTTCCCCCAGTAGATAGAGATACAACTGAAAAGGTGTACAATGAAGCCATCACTTTCACTCAGCAAATGGATCCACAAGAAGGAAGCTATGCGGCTGCACCCATCATGAGTAATCTTACTATCCCACACCCATTTGCAGTGAACAATAAAACATTGGCCAACCACTTACCTATGCTAAATCCTATACCGATGCAGCCATGTACAACCATGCCTCCACCCATTACTTATCTCGGCTATGAAGCTCATAAAATGACATTCATAGAACAGAGGGTTGTACCTAAAAATGAGCCTAATGCTCTCATGGCTTCTGAGTTAGATGCTGTAAAGAAGACCTTATCACAACTCACTAGTGAAGTTACCAGAATGAAGCTAAACCCACCCCAAAATCAGGGTGGTTACCAATGAACATCTACTGGTCCAAATACATACTCTTAGAATCCAAACAAGGATTTTAATGCATACAACAACAACAACACACAAGAGAAACCATTTGGGAAACAAAGGCCAAATCGGCCATGGAACACTAGACCAAATAATGGCAACATCCTAGTAGATGATGCCAATACTTATGAGGCTTCAGAGGCCAATTTTGTCGAGGCTCCAACTAAGCATCAAGACAATAATGGATATATGAACAACTCCCAAGGCCACTACACCCAAAATCCAGAGGGGGCCTCGGTGCAATTCAATGCTATAGTGTTTGATTCCTATGAGTTTGGAAAGGAAGGAGGCTCAAAAGCTTATATAGGAGAAGATGAATTCGTATTCCCTTTTCAGAGAGAAAATGAGCCTGAATATTCTGAGGTGTACCCCTTCCAAAATGATCAGTGAAACTCATATAACTTTTAGAGTAGAAAGGAACCCCTCACCAACGGCATACCTCCAAGAAAGCAATCAACTCCACCAGATCCTCAGGCTAGTAACAATCTCGTACCTCCAAAGGGCCCAAATTCCCCCACACCTCCTACAACAAGTACATATGCTGGCTACCGAGGAATGGCCTGGTCAAATGACAAGTACAATGCAGTAGATGAACTCAAGAAAACTAAGGTGAACATCTCTATGTTTGAACTATTGCAGGGCTGCCCATCTCAAAGGGAAGCCCTTTTAAGATCCCTGGATCATTCAAAACCTGGCCCATGAACCAACAACACCTGGGCACCTATGTCTAGTGTCAACACATCTGAGGCATTCCCCACAGTATTCACAGATAGGACAGAGGTCCCACCATTCCTACTCAGCCTGCGAATGTTTGGAAAAAACCTACATAATTGCCTAATTGATTCAGGAGCCTCAAGCAACATTATGCCCCTATCAATTTGCCAAAAGTTGGGGATGGTGCCCCAAATAATGAACTGGGTGGTCATACAGATGGACAAGACCAAGGTCAAAGTAATTGGTGTACTCAAAGATGTGCACATTCAACTAGTCATAGATCCCAGGATACAAGAGTGCATTGATGTGCACATAGTAGACATACCTGAGACTTATGGGATGTTGCTAAGTCGAGAATGGACTAAGTGCTTAAGAGGATGGCTATCTACAAATTTCACCCAGCTCTAGCTACCTTGGAGAGGTCTGAATAACCAGATCAAGATAGATGCAGAGCCAAAACTGAAGAGGATGATCACTAAATATAATGCCCTGAATGAAGTCCTATTCACTCAAACTGATTTGGGCACTTATCGATTAGACGATGTTTTCATGTTTCAAATTCAAGAAGGTGAAGAGTCAGATCATAGTCCCATCTAAGGCCTCCTAGAACTGAAGAAGGATGATGACATCTTGTAAAGTTTCATCAATAGCACAATAGCTAGCCTACAACATCTAGGCCAAGATGCAGATCCCAACATCTTATTGCTACCTAGATACTGTCGATTACATTGGGCTAGTCATTCTGAATTTACATGCCCCAGTTCTCAAGAAGCACTATTGCAAGTATTGGCTCAAATTTCCTGACCAAGTAAGCTACCAGAAGCACTGATGATAAAAGAGGATGTACTTGGGATAGAAGACAGGAAAAACATCGCGCCAGGTATGGATAGCCTAGTCCTTGCAAATAGTTTTCCTTAAGATCAAGATAGTGGGTCAGATCCTGAAATTAGAAGCCTTGCCCTAAACATGCTTAGTGGATGGAGTACCTCAGATGATGGAGAATGTCCCCCTTACAAGGGAATACTGGAAGATAAAGGTGGTGAAGACAATGAAATCCCCAAACCTAGGCATACTCAAAATATAGGAGAATCAACTTCTTCTAACAGTGGTGGAGAAAGAAGCTGAAAACCAAGAACCAAGGGTTTTTCTAAGAAAAGCTCAACCAAACCTAGCCCTACTAAACCACCTCAGATATGGAAACTATGCTTCGATGGTTCCAAGTGCAAACAAGGAGCAGGTGCAGGAATTGAATTGATAAATCTAAGGGGTAAGTCTTTCTATGCTGCTTATAGATGACAGATTCTTTGCACCAACAATGTTGCAGAATATGTAGCGCTGGTTTGCGAACTTCTCCTAGCTCACAAGAAGGGAGTTAAAATCCTAACAGTGGAGGGAGAATCATAGTTGGTTGTCAAGAAAATCCATAGTCAGTATACTTGCAATGATAAGAGGCTCTCAGCATACCAAAATAGGGCATGGGATCTGATCAACGACTTTGACACTTTCAACATCAAAACCATCCCAAGAAGAAAGAATATTGTTGCTAACACATTGACTGTTTCAGCCAACTCATTACATCCAATGGATAAATCCAAACTAAATAAATTATCAATTGAACTTGTTGCAGCCCCAGCCATTCCAGATAATGTCACCAACTTTCAAGTCTTCCAAAATGACCAGCATATCTTAGATTTTATCATGTGCACCAGTGTGTTCAAGAAGAAGATCATAGACGAGGAGGAGAATGGTGAGGAGATAGTTGAACCTGAAGAGCCTGATGATCATAGCGTCATAAACCTAAAAACCAATGCCATAGCCAAGGGAATGGTAGAACTAGAGAGAATCTTTGACAACGATAAGACTGCCATAAGGAGATAACCCAACATAACACCTGTTGGCAAAGAATGTGACACCTACAACCTGGGCATGAAAGAAGAACCAAGGGAAGTCCACATCGGAAAGGTGGGAACCAAGGAAGAAAAGGAGAAAATGGTCCAGCTTCTCACTGAATAGTGAGATGTCATAGCATGGAGTTATGAAGAATTAAAAACATATGACACCTCGGTCATAGTGCACAACATCCCTTTGAAGCCAGATTCTAAGCCTTTTAGACAACGACAGAGACCCGTGAATCCCACTATGGAGCCCTTAATCCAAAAGGAAGTCTAAAATTTGCTCGACACTAGGATCATCTTCCCAATTCGGCATTCTAATTGGGTTGCAAACCTAGTACCTATAAGGAAGAAGACTGGAGAAATCAGGCTATGCATAAAATTTTAGAACCTCAACAAGTCCTCTCAAAAGGATAATTATCCACTCCCATCTCTAGACAAAGTGTTGCAAAAGGTTAATGAATCCCAAATGATGTCATTCCTGGATGGCTACTCTGGATATAATTAGGTGATGGTACAGGAAGAGGACAGGCTAAAAATAGCCTTTACCACTAAATGGGGAACTTTCGCTTATCGACGAATGCCTTTCGGGCTGATTAATGCTGGAGACACCTTCTAGAGAGAAATGGACACAACATTCAAAGTATTAGTTGGAAGGTGCATTATCATCTACATGGATGATCTCATAGTCTACTCAAAACTAAGAGCTGACCACATAAGCGACCTCAGAAAATGCCTCTAGAGGTGTAGAGAATTTGAGATCTCCTTCAACCCCAAGAAATGTGTGTTTGGGGTAACTGAAGGAAATCTATTGGGGCATATCATCTCTGAAAAGGGAATATCTATTGACCCTAAAAGGGTAGAGGCGATCCTAAAATTGACACTGCCTCATAGCCGCAAGGAACTAAAATCTTTCTTTAGAAAGATCAACTTCATCAGGAAATTCATTAGTGGCTTCACAGAAATAGTGAAACCATTGAACGACATGCTCAAGAAAGATGCCAAGATTGAATGGGCTCTCCTAGCCAAGAAGTCTTTCGAAGATATTAAGAAAATCATTGCTATGACACTAGTCCTAGCCAGTCCTGACTACACCATCCCTTTCAAGGTCTATTCTTTCATGTCAAAACACTCATGTGTAGGCATTCTCATGCAGAAGAAGAATAGAGAAGACGAAATTCCCATTGCCTTTATGAGTTTCCCTTTCAAAGATGCTAAGCTCAAATACCCAAACCTAGATAAGCAGCCATTTTCTCTCGTGAAGGCGGTGAAGAAATTCAGGCATTATATTTTAAGGAGTAAAGTCATTGGGATAGTTCCAGATGTGGCAGTTAAATGCCTCATGATACAAAATGAGCTGGGAGAACGGAGAGGAAAATGGATGGTAATTCTCCAAGAGTTTGACCTAGAAATCCAACCGATGAAATTGGTAAGAGGCCAGGGCCTAACAAAGATAATCTCTGAGTTTGAAGAAGGTCTGGTTTGCCAAACATACACCGACCAAGGCGTGATCACAGATGTATGGTACCAAGACATAGTGTATTATCTGTTGCAGAATCACTGCCCTGAAGAAATGAATAGTTCCCAGAGAAGAGCTTTAAAGATCAAAAGTAGATCTTACATGCTAAAGAGTGGAAAAATCTACAAACACAATTACGAGGGTTTGTACTTAAGGTGTTTGGATAGAATGGAGGCAAAACAGATACTAGTAGACTTTCATGACAAATACAGAATGGGACATGGATCAGTGGAGGCCACTACTCACCAAATCTTGAGGGTAGGGTATTTTTGGCCTATGATATTTAAAGATACCAGCGAGCACGTGAGATCCTGCCACACTTGCCAAACTAGTGCAACTCAAGAGAGAAATCCAACAATGCCCTTACAACCAGTCTATGAGGTACACCCATTTGCCCAATGGGGCTTGGATTTTGTTGGAGTGATTAACCCCCTTCATCTACAAGACATAAGTTTATTTTACAGCTACCAACTATTGCACACGTTGGACAGAGGTGCAAGCATTGAAGAATTGTACCACTAAGTTCATGACCAAATTCATGGAGGAGCGCATCATAACTAGGTTTGAGATGTCATTCTATCTAGTATGTGACAATGCCCCCTCTTTCTCGTCAGCCTCACTCACACAATGGGCCTTTGAAAACCAAGTAATCCTCAAATTCTCTTAAAATTACTATCCAAGGTAATGGCATAGCAGAGTCTACAAACAAAAATCTGACGACAGTAATCAAACACCTCTTGGATGACAACCCCAGGGACTGGCACACGCAGCTAAAATATGCTTTATGGACTGATCGTGTAAGGATCAAGAATGCCCTGGGGATGTCTTCGTATCAACTAGTCTATGGATTGCAACCGGTCTTTCCTATGAACCTAAAGATCCCAATTCTGAGATTCATGGACCAATACATACGGGAGGAAGATCAGGTACAAGTCAGACTCATGAATCTCTTGAAACTAGAGGATAAATGAACTTTAGCCCTGGAACATGTATCAAAGCATCAGGCTATAGTCAAAAGGTGGTTTGACAAGAGAGCTACCATCAAAGCCTTTAGGATCTCTGACGTTGTCCTCATGTGGGATAAGGCGAAAGAAAAGCCAGGTAGCCACACCAAGTTCCAAAGATTGTGGACAGGCCCTTACCAAATATCAGAGATCCTGGGGGAGAACACTTTTAGGATCATCACATTGGACGGAGAGTTGAACCCATTGCCAGTCAATGGGAAATTTCTCAAACATTACTTTGGATCCTAAGTGGGATAGTCTTTTGTCCCATGTACCATAGTCACTTTTGCATTTTTTTTTCCTTTTTTCTTTGTTGTCCTCACCATCAGTCCTTTCTTTTTCTTGTGTTTGTTCTTTTATTTTATTGAGGCTTGTTTTGTTGTTTTGGGTCAGTGTGTTTTGGATCTAGTCCAAGGCATTCTACAAGGGGAGCAGAGGTATTTCTTATCAAATTTCTCCAAGGATATATGCAGCGTAAGAGAACCTTCCCAAAAGACAAAGTAGTGATGATTATCATTGATAGACAAGAAGGAGTTCAAAGTTTGGTCATCTTGATCACAAGACACATTAAGGTACAACACCTGAGGGCATTGTTTTCTAGGGCATTTGTTAGTTGTAGCCAGCCTGAGTGCATAGGTTCAAGTACCCACCAGTCCCAGAACCCAAGTTTGAACTGAATGTGAAGGCAATAACAAAAAGGAAGGAAAGCAAAAAGGAAACACTCAAAATAAAAGTGCCCCAAAGAGGTCATGAGTGAAAGGTCTAGGCAACACCGCCTAATCGTTGCTCGGATCAGAAAAAAAAAATAAGAAGAAGAAAGAGAGAAAAGAGGTTATGGACCTGAATGCATGGAATACACTAATGTTCAAGGCTTGATACACCATCCAAGAAAGCAGAAAGAACAAACTAATTTTTCAAAAGATGGAGCTCTCACAAACAAAGAAAGTTATAACCTAGCAGGCAGAACGGACTTGGGTGATTACGACAACCTCTACCGGGGCTATGAACACCTGGCTAGTAGTAGAGCAAGGTTATACTTGGGACTCGGGGAAAAATTTGTCAGGGCTATGAATTCCTGACTGCCAGCAAAGCTCTTTCTAGGAAGCCCTGGTTTATTTGGCAAAGGTTGGGTATAGCTGGCAAGAGTTTTGGTTACCACAACCAAAGGTTAAGAAATGGACACACATGAACACACACAGGGAAACTAACGAAAGAACCTTAGTTTGGAGGTCATTGAAGAATCATCGACTCCACCACCTCTTGGTTCTATTCTACTACAAAGCTACTTTCTGGAAGAGTGTTGATGATAAAGAAATGCCTTGGTCATTCCTCCTTTCGTTGAGGCTATTTATTGTGGGTCCACAACACACACCCCATTTTTTTTGGTCCTCTGACCATGGGGACCCCCCTCTTTTTGTTTTTTTCTACCTTTTGTCATGTCTGCCCCTCTTAGAACTCTAGTTAGCCACTGGAGAAAATTGCCGAAAACAAGTCAGAGGAAGGAAGAACCCTTTTTTCAGCCTTTCGGCCCTTTCAGCTTTTTGGAGGACTTAGGTACTCCAAAATGCCAAAATGGCCAAAAGGCCAAAGGCCCAACCTTTCAGTGTTTTTAGACTCTGAAAACACTAAAAGGCCAAAAACTCAATTCTCTTCCGACATTTTTGGCCTTTCAGGGTCTGAAAGTCCTGAAGCCACTGACATTAGCCCATGGGTTATAAATAGGAGAAGCCTTCATTTCTAAATCACTTTGCATTTATTTTGTGCTCCCACCCACAATTTTGTATGCTTCTCCTCGCTGACCGCTTCCACTTCTGAGCTGCCTGGTTGTCCTCCCTTTGCTCGTTCATTCGAGGTAGGCTCTCCTCACTCTTCCTTGCTTTGTGTTTTTGGGTCTAGGTCTAGGGTTTTATTGGTGCACCTAGTTCCTGTCCAGCCTAGGGAATTTTGTTTCTTTGTTACGTCGGGCCTTTGTGCCTTCGTGTGTCGATAGGGACGTCCCTCCCTGTCGAACCTAGGGTTTTCTAGTTTCATTTTGTCTTAGGTTTAGGGTTTTGTGTTTCATTGGTCACGACCCTTGCCATAGGTTTTTGGCCTCTGAAAGACCAAAAATGGGTCTTCAAACTCTCGCTAAGTGTCATTTTAGATGTTTCGACCTTTCGGACATCTGAAAGGTCCAAAAAAGTTGAAAGCGAGACCTTCATTCAGGCTTTCAGGGTTCATCACCATTTTCAGACACTCGGCATTCCTAAGCAAGCACCTATCAGTTTCAGACCCTGAAAGGCCCGATGGACTTTGTCCTTGCAACAGACCTTTTTGCACTTTCAGAATTTTCAGCCTCCAAACCAGTTTTTAGTGACCAAAACCCCAAAAGTCTGAAAACTTACACTTATCTGTTTATTCAGCTCTCTTTGCTTGCTTTCATAGTTTAAATTTTTTTTTCTATTCAATAAGCTACTGATATTTGTCTTTTCTTGTAGGAATGACTGAACCAAAGACAACCTCCCCAATGAAGTATCAATACAAGGGGAATCCCCCTAGCTCAAAGGTGGGAAACAAGCAAAGTAAGATAACAGACACCAACATCATGAATGTGGATTGGAATAAATTCCTGACTCAGTGCTCCTATCTAGCAAATAGATCTAATGATTACACCGCATTAGTCCTATCCGGGCTAGTGAATGTAGCCACACACCTAGTGGCTGTTTCATCTTCAAAACTGATTGTCACCTTAGCTCATCACTATGATTCAGACAAGAGGGTGGTAGTTGTAGACAGTTAAATTTGTCCATTCCAACTCAATATTAATTTTTATTAATATTTGTCTTTAACATTATAGTTGTTTTTAATTAATTAACTATATTGTTATATTCCTCTATTTATTTAATTAAATTAAATTTAATATATTATCCTTCCATCTCTTATGGTAAAATAAATTTGATTTATTTTATTCCTCCACCAACTAATATTCTTCTAAACTTTGATTAAATTAAAATCATTTTAATTTAATCTCTATTTACCTTATCTAAATTCACCTCTTGCTAATTATTCCTCTAATCTTGATTAAAGGTGAATTATCTCTAATCATGTGCACAATCACCTTTTTCAAGGTGAGGGTTGACTTTTCCTCTCTTTAACCACTTAATCCTAGCCACTCATTCCTTTTGCCTCTTAATCTCCTTCACTCCCACCAAAACCCTACCTAACCCTCCATCTCAGCCACTCATTTTCCACCTCTTAATCCTAGCCCTCCATTTTCATAAGAAAATCCATAAAAGGAGGCCTCACTCCTCATTTTAAAACTAGTCAGTGAATTGAGCATTCTTGCATTCTTGCACACTTGAGCACTTAGCTTAGATCTCACATTTTGCATAATAGTTTAGATTCATTTTCATAGTTTAGTTTGAAATCTTGCATGTTCATCTT
>MU223132.1:3681146-3691556 GCA_018584345.1 Thuja plicata | reverse complement strand
TCTGCATAAAACATAATCACACACATCACATAGTACATCATATAGCCATCATCAAGATAAGTACTGCATCATCATATAAATATGCATAAAGTGTCATACATGTAGTGTCATCAGCATAGACAAAGTATATCAAGTTCATCGAATAAGTACATCATAAAGTATACATCTAGAATGCATGAGCACCTAAGTCTCGCTATACATATCATCTCATGTCATCAAAAATTATAAAAACTGTATCAATGTGTACCCAGGGGTAGACCCTCATATAGCTGGGCCCCCTCCCCCCTAGCACTATCATCCCCTCTGTCCCATGGTGGTCGCATCACTACTGATGCCTGTGATGCACCTCCCCTTGTCATTTGGCTGCGACTCGTAGCCCTCCCAGTATACTCAGGAGCCCTCTTATCCACTGGGACCGCCTCCCGATATAGTCGTATGTAGTACTCCCTCTTGTTGACCAGTCTAACCTCTCGTCTACTGGCCGCAATGACCTCATGTGCTAGCTGTAAGGCCCCCTGTCCTGAGGCCGCCTGTAGGTTGATCTCTCTCTCCCCCCTGTACCTATCTACCATCCTCCGCCAATGATCCCTATCACCTGTCAAAACTTGTACCTGTTGTCTCAACTCATCTGTCTCCTGCTGAGCTGCTCCCCCCATATGAGTCTCAACTATGGTGAACTCTCCTAAATCCACTCGGGCCTATAATATCTCTAAGGCTCTCTATGCACTGTCTGCTCGCTCTCTCTATGATGCTGCTAGTACCCGTAGCTGTGCCATCTCTGCCTGAAGGATGGTCATCTGATCATCCTCTGGTCCCCTACCCTCATCCTCCTACATACAATCTTGAGGTCCCCCCTATGCTGGCTCATCTCCCTATCCATGTCCCCTCTCTGGTGCCCTTGATCCTGATCCTCTTCGTACCTGTAGTGGGCCTCCCTCGGCTGGCCTCTAGACCACTCCTCTCCTCCTCTCTATGGACTGGAATAGTCTGATCCTCTTTACCGCTGGCATCGGAGCTCCTTTGTCCTCTCCACCATCACTGTCATCATCTCCCTCCTCATCCCCATCTCTCTCTGCATCCCCATCACCCTGACTCTGACTCACTCTCTGACTCCTCTCCATCTCCTGGCTTGGTCAATCTCACTGGCCTATGCCTATCCCACCACTGACCATACTCCATAGTACTACTTGCATCTGCTACCTGTGCCTGTGCCACTATCTATGGTACTACCTACATCCCTCTCTAGCTCGCTCTAGCCAGCTATATATCCACCCCTATCCCCCATAATGATCCTACCTCTCTGGAAATAAGAGGATGAGGATAATTGTCTGATACTACATCCTGTGTGATCCCAAACTGTCTACGGACTCGAGATGGCATGTACCGGGATATCTGAAATGTTGTCGTGCCAATCAACCAGCAATTTGTCTGCATATAGCCTAAAAACTCCCCATCTAGACTCCCATCCTCTGCTCCGCGCTGCTCATCCCAATATCCCCACACCTCACAGCCCCTGTATGGCATCCACTCAAAGAATATCATCTCATCCAAACACCTCTGCCATAGCTCCACTGATCTCACATCTCCATAAGTAAATGGTGCCCTGTACTGACATGCATATGGCTCATATTGCTGTCGCTCTCCCCCTCCTTGTAATGGTCTGACTACTGCGATGTGCTCCCATGCTTAGACTAGCAGTAGTGTCATACCTAGTCCTATAGTCCTCTCATTATGATAAGCACACATGTGCAGATCGTAGTATACCTATGCCAAAATCGTGTACCCCTAGCAGTACACTATGCCCTCCTCCTCTAGCATGTGGCTCAGCACTCTAGCCCATCCAATTAGAAAACTATGTCCCGAGTGATCTGGCATCACTCTCCCTCCTATCAATCCTGCCAAGTACAACGCTAGTCCGGGTAGTCCCGCTTGTAATCCCCCTCGCCATGTCAGCCACTGACGTGATATTGACAGCTAATCCACTGTCTCCTGAAGCTCACCTCTAGGTAGGCCTCTGCCCCCTCCACCCGGTACTCGGGGATATGTCCCCTGATCGGCACCCATAGTATCCTCCAGATGTCCAGCAATGTCACTGTTGCCTCCCCCGTTGGTAGATGAAAACTTGATGTATCCGAGTGCCATCTCTCAATCAGTGCTGTTAGGAGAACATTATGCGCTCTTATTCGGGGCCACTCATGGACATGGTGTAGTCCGCACAATGTGACGTGACCCCACTCAGCTGCTATCAGCTCCATCATGTCAGGCCACCGCTCCTTCGACCTAATCACATGGTCGAGTTCTTGCAACCAATGAACCTTGGTCAATTTTTGATCTAACATAAAGCCTAATTTTTAACTCTTAGGAGATTTTATTTCCCATTAACCCGTTATTGGCATCTTCTTGTTAGCGGTATGATCTATCTCCTTCCCACATTTTCTAAAAACCTATCTTTTGATAGGAAGTCACGTTCCCTGCCACCCACAACAGGGTCGCCCATCTATAGACGGGCGGCTGCGCCACGCGGTGGAGCCGCCGCCTGCCGCCCCACGTAGCGGAGCCGCCCGTCCCTGAGCGGGCGGCTGCACCTGCCGCTATAAGGCGGAGCTGCCTGTCTATGGACAGGCGACTGCGGCTGCGCCCGCCGCCTGCGTGGCGAGGCCACCTGTCTATGGACAAGCGGCTGCACCCGCAACCCCCGCGCGGCAGAGCTGCCTTCCCTGGACGGGCGGCTGCGCGACAAAGCCTCCTATTTTTTAACAGGTGGTTAAGTTTTTTTATTTTCCCCCCTTTTTTCTTCTAACATGAGTCAAAAAAATTTTAAAAATTAAAAACTAACTAAAACATTAAATTAATTTAGTGGGTTTTCAAACTCACCGGCTCTCCCATTTCAACTGGACATCTGTAGGTTCAAACTCGCTCCCCCAGTTGCTGCTTGTCTCTCAAGTTAGCCATTTCCCTCTTCTTCTTGGTGCAAATGACCTTTTGTGGTCCCTTTTTTCCCTTTTATAAGGGGTCTTTTAATGGGCTCCTTTTCTACCTTTCTTTTTCTGCCCTAATTTCTCTTTTTCGAGAAATTGGCTATTTTGGCCAATTTTCTCGAGGGGGCACATCCTCTTCCATCATTTTTCTTTTCTTTGACGTGATGCCAAATTTTGACACCGCATCAAAGAGGGGCAAAATATAGACAGTTAAATTTGTCCATTCTAACTCAATATTAATTTTTATTAATATTTGTCTTTAACATTATAGTTGTTTTTAATTAATTAACTATATTGTTATATTCCTCTATTTATTTAATTAAATAAATTTATTTTCCCTCTTGTATTTAAATTTTATTTAAATACTATAATATATTAAATTAAATTTAATATATTATCCTTCCATCTCTTATGGTAAAATAAATTTGATTTATTTTATTCCTCCACTAACTAATATTCTTCTAAACTTTGATTAAATTAAAATCATTTTAATTTAATCTCTATTTACCTTATCTAAATTCACCTCTTGCTAATTATTCCTCTAATCTTGATTAAAGGTGGATTATCTCTAATCATGTGCACAATCACCTTTTTCAAGGTGAGGGTTGACTTTTCCTCTCTTTAACCACTTAATCCTAGCCACTCATTCCTTTTGCCTTTTAATCTCCTTCACTCCCACCAAAACCCTACCTAACCCTCCATCTTAGCCACTCATTTTCCACCTCTTAATCCTAGCCCTCCATTTTCACAAGCAAATCCATAAAAGGAGGCCTCACTCCTCATTTTGAAACTAGTCAGTGAATTGAGCATTCTTGCATTCTTGCACACTTGAGCACTTGAGCACTTAGCTTAGATCTCACATTTTGCATAATAGTTTAGATTCATTTTCATAGTTTAGTTTGAAATCTTGCATGTTCATCTTTAGTTTAGTTTTCATCTCAATCTAGTAGTTAATCTCTTGCATTTGCATTCTTAGCATAGATTTTGCATTTTGCATTCATCATTTAAAAGATTTGGGGCAAGTTCCACATACTTGTGCTCAAATCTTCATCATTTTGCATTCATCATAGTGGGATTTATTGCATTGTGTTGGGAGAGCACACCTACAAAATCTCTAAGAGAAAATCAAACAAGTCTTGGGTGCACTTTTTTTTGGTCATCAGAGGTTGTAGTGAAAATTTAGTTGTGTTTCAAGTTCTTTACATATTTTGATTTATTAGTATATATCGTGTTTGCATGTTTTGACTTGTTGTGCAGCTGCAGGGATTTTCATTGCATACAGTAGTAAACTCAAAGGATCATGTGGTATTAGACATCAGGTCAGATGTCATTGAGGACATCTTTCACCTCGACAAAGGCATAGACAATTTCTATGACTTCTATATTGAAAAGGGGACCAAGTGGTTTGGTAAAAAGGAGCAAGCTATACATGAGATGATGAATAAAGAATACCTCAAGAAACTGCTTCCTAAGAACAAATTGGACAAGATAGACCTCTGAAGAGGCAATATGAAGAATGAAATCCAGACAGCTATAACAATGATAAGCCAGGTGTATGGGTTACCACAATCCACTCAACTCGAGAACTGGATGATCCTATTGATAGAAAGGATCAGGGAAGGAAGGCAAGATTTGACTGGGGCACTATTATTAGTGACAATTTGGACGAGCAATTGACAGCAGTGAGGCATAACCCCAAGTTTTACATGAGCACTTACATGGTGTATCTACTAGCTACACGGGAAGATTATCCTAGCCTCACCAAGAGTGGAAGTCTAAATGATCCAAATACATGGCCCCATCTTGTATACCCTCAGCTGGTAAAAGGAGAAAACATGCCAGAGGACTCCCCAGATTATAGGATAGTCAACGATGCATTCATATTCATAGTCATCAGATCTATTGAAGGTGACTTTGCTAAAAGGATGTCAGAAGAAGCTGCTCCTAAGGTAAGGGCCATTGGGGCCTATTTCATCTAGTTTAGGACATTCACATACATCAGGATAGTCGGGTCAACCTTACAACCAAAGAAGTTGCCCAGGTACCCATCCGACTGGATAATCACATTGGAGATGGCCAGGCAACTCGCGGATGCATACAAGCACATAAAATATAAGAAGAAGCATTGTTCAGACTTTTCCATCTCTTTGGGACCATATACACTGCAAGATATGAAGGTTTGCAAATACCTAACTTTTGAATGGGATGACTGTCCCTTACAATTTTACAAGACAGTACGAGCACGCTTTGATCCCATAGATACTTTCAGCCAAATTATCGACAAATTCTACATACATGAGCCACATTTGGAGGATCACTGGATAAAATACATAGATGATCATGAGGTCAGGATTTGGGATTATTGCAGAATGAACCTTGCTCTGGCAAAAGAGGTGTTAAAGGTTCCTATTTCCTCAAAAGTTTGGGAATGTGATTCGGATGAGGTCTTGGAGGACATTTACACTGAAGATAAGATATATGAGCAGCCAATCATGAATGCAGAGGTGGACAAGGATGAAAATGATGACATAGACTTCCAGGCAAGGCATGTGATAAATACCACCATAGATTGGATCAAAAAGCCACACAAAATGAGTCCAATCCCGGTAAAGACATTGATGGAGCCCTCAAGGAAAGTAGAAAAACAATGAGAGGAGAAATCAACAGCTCCTAAGTATAAGAAAGATCCCCCTTAGAAGCCTAGAACCATGTATGGTCATGAACAACTAGTTGAATATGGCTCTAATCCAAGGCCCAAGAAAACTAGAATGATAGGCCAGATTGACCCACCAGCGGGGTCGTCACAACCCCAATCAGGAGAAGGCCCATCTACCTCTGGCCAATCTCCCTCCATCGCTGAGAAGAAAACATATAAGAGGAAGAAGAGTTCTGAATCTCTGTGGTTAGAAACTGTACAAGAAGAGCCTGAGGAAGAGGATGCACGTGAGCCCCTAGTCGAGAAGACCAGGTTGCAAAAGAGACTACCAAGAAACATAAAGAGGATCCCAAAGAACAGGATAATCCTTTGGATGCCTTAGGATAATATGAGGTTATGCTTTTTGATTTTGAAGGACTTGAAATATTTTCAGATCATGGCCAAGATACATACACTAGGGGACCACTACTCATACAACCCTAGGTAGCCCTCACTCCACCACCGGTCCAGTTCACCAATCCTTTGGTGAATGTTCCTAATCTACCAGTAAACTCTGATTTTGCTCCAGGACCTAAAACCTAAGACAGTGGGGTAACTCAAAGTTTAGCAACAGATAATGTAGCTAGAGGGAGTTATGTTTTCACTCCACCACCTCATATACCTACTCCACCGCCTTCCCTACCAACTCCAACACCTACTCCTACACCAAATCCGCCTCTGTCTACTACCACCATCCCCTCATCTCCCACTCCAGTCATACCAACACTTGTTCCCTAAACATCAATCCCTTCAACATGTGCCGCTCTAGTTTCTGAAGAAGCCATGAGTACTAAAGACACATCACCTTTCCAAACCACATTAGAGGCCATAACCAGTCTAAGGTCAAAAGTATCAATTGACACTTCTGAGGAAGAGACCCCAGATAAAGAAGGGGGAAACGTGGTAACTGAACGAGGAGAGGTAGAAGAGGAGAGGGAAGAGGGGGAAATGGATGTAGATACGGTAGGGGAAAGAATGAGAGGAGGGAATGAATGGGAAAAAAAGCAAGAGAAGGGATCAGAGAAAGAAATAATGCTGGAGGTACAATGCTTAACTTCAATCCTCCAGGTTGCACCATATGAACCTATAACTGCATCTGACAAACGTACTTGGTTTACTAAGGAGATACAACCCTGAAAGAGAACCTACACCAATGAATTGGATGGGGAGGATACAAGTATGACATCTGTGAGAAAAGCTTTCCATCAAGCATAAATCAATGCACCTGCAAGGATCATGTCATATGTAACTTAGGACACTAGGGGTCATTGGAAAGCCCAGATAGCTATCCCGCCCCCGAGAAATTCTCAGACAATAGTCTCATCAGAAGGCTATACATTCAGGGAGGTGGATTTGGGTGAACCTACCAGAGAAGGGAGAAAGACCCTAGCAGCTTTAGGGTTGAAGCATGCTCTGGGGTTCATGAATAAAGATGAAGAAACCATCAAAGATTTAATGGACCAAACTGAAGGATTAAAAGGGTTCATCCAAAAGATGGTGGGTCCTATTGACCCAAATTGTTTAGAGGCTTCACTACAAGCCATGCTTGATAAAAAGGTTACACTAGATTTTCCAACAGGTTTGACTCCCTCTTTCATCCAAGCAAGCACCGATTGGATAAATGAGTTCGAACAATTCAAAGAGAAGGCAATTCCATCAGTATTTAGGCCGTACCAGACCATATTGGTTGAAGTTAATTCACTCATTTACCTGGTGGAAGATGATGGGGGTATGGATTCAGAGGTAATTAAGTGGCAAGCAGCCCTCCAGGATTTGGAGATAATTCGAAAGCAACATTTCCAAATTTTGGTAAAAGTCTATGAGGGCAAAGAATTGGAAAAATTCAAGACATGGACTAAACAAATGGCCAAATTAATTAAGGACTACAAGAAACACCAGGCCCTTGTAGATGAAAAGTGAGAGGAGGTAATAAAATGGATCGAAGATATAGATACCTTCTTCATAGGGGTCGGCCTCAACGTCTATTGGGATGAAAACAAACAGGCTCTACATCCTTCTAAAGAGGTGGTCCAACAGTTCAAAGACGTTCTGGCCAGAGTTAATACCAAGGAGGCCTTGCATCAACTTTTGTACATGAAAGAGGAAATACATAGAATGTCACAGCACAAAGAAGAGATCATGTTCTTCGCTTCTAAATTAACTATCTTCAGAAAGAAGCAAGAATGAAGGGTCACCAAGATAAAAAGGAAAGAGATCAATTTTGAAGAAGTTCAAGAAATAGTGTAGAGGCTCCGAGCAGCTCACCCAGAGGTCTTTCCTAGATAAAGCTCCAAGGTCCAATCTCCAGGTAGGCAGGGCAAGATTTTCACACTTGGCCAAATTTCTACTAAGGTAGAGTTTTTGGCCTTTCGGCCTCTGATTTTTTGGCCTTTCAGCCCCAAAAACAAGGAGTATTTTTCGGCCTTCGAAGATTTTGGCCTTTCGCCCTCTTCAATTTTTTTCAGCCTTTCAGCCCACGACAAGTCCAAAGTTTTGGGACCTCTGAGTTTGAAGATTTTGAGAAACACCTGGGAAATTTTGAAGGCATTAAAGTTTCGTGGTAGAGGTTGGGGTCCAAAAAACTGGGGGTTTCCAGCGAGGTCACTTTTTCAAACACTAGTTAGACTCCAGATCAGATTAATGGACAACTTGAGTTATTTTTTGAAAGACTAAAGGTTTCCTATCTGTTCCCACCGCCAGAGACAGTTCCAGATGAAGAATCTAAGAAGGACCACCAGAATCAAGAAGAACTCCCAGTTTACAAGAGGAACTCACCTTCTTTCTCTCTCTCTTCTTTGGCAGATTTTTCCCTCTTTGCATGAGAAAATGGATTGTAAATGGATTTAAGAATCCATACAAGTTATATAGTATCAGTTAGCAGTAGTTTCCCTTCAGTAAAGTTCTAGTTTTAACCTTTGTTCTCTAGTTTAAACTCTCTGATGCCCTAACTCTGAAAATGAGAGTTGTAGATCAAAACCCTATATATTATAATAAAAAAGCAATGTAAAAGGTTGACTTCTTAATACAATAAAGATCTACATTGGGTGCTTCATTTGTGGTGTGTGAATTACTGCTATCTATGCAAATTTATTGAATGTATGCTTGCATTATTCTTTATTTTCAGAGAGCCCTTTGTGTTGTTGTGTTTCAAATTCGTGCTACTTTTAGTTGGAGTTTGCTGTTGTGTATCTACCTTGTTGTGACGAATGCGTGGAGGAGATCATCTTTGGGCTTAACAATAAATTTGTCTTGTGGGTGCGCACATCTTGGTGGCTTTGTGATTTGATAGATTTTGAATATCTTGCACGAGTGAATACATCTTCTCTCCAAATGCTTGCATCTGTGGAGTAGTGAATTGTGACTTGGTCTGATTTATGCTTTGTGGGTTGTTCCAAATCTCTTCAGCATTCAATTCGCAAGGAAGGGTTTACGGCGGTTAATGTCCTTAGGATTTTACTTTTCTTTATAATTCACTGCATTTCTTGTTACCCTCATCTCTTTAAATTCCATCTTGAAATTCTGAAAATTGCTATCTAAAAAATATATATAGTTGCATGTTATTTACTATACCCATACTTGTTAAACCGAAAAATACCTAAAGAGAAACTAACAGTATTTTTTAGTTTGTTGTCTTGAACATACCAGCAAAGGCCTCCTCATGAACAATCACATTTATCTTCAACTGAGTAACCAAGCAAGTTGTGACCCGACCCCAGAGAACCTTGGGAATAACTTTGTTATTCTTTCAAGAGAGGAAATCAAATCTCAAGATCCTAGCAAGTTGGCTTGTGTCAAAACAATGCTCAACACTCACCTTTGTCTTCCTTTTTTGGACACTTAGCAGCAATGTGACCAACTTCATCACATGAAAAGAAAATTAATGGTATTCTTTCCTTGTACTATCCTTTTCCTTTTGCATCTCTCCTTGCAATTAATGCTTCAATGATTTCCAGATCTTCATCATCACTGTCACTGTCAATATTTTTTTCTTTCATCTTTCCAAGGTTTAATTTAGCTTTGAATGCAGACTCAAGATTGCAAATATTAGGAGAGTAATTGTCAAAGTTATCCAACTCAAAAGTTGATAATCTTCCAATTAATCCATCTAGAGTTATACCATTACTGCATCTCATTTCTTGAATAGCTGAAACTCTAATTGCATAAATAGGAAGTAAAGTTCTCAATATCTTACTAACCACTATTGTGTCTTGAATTACTCCACCGGAAGCTCTGATGGCACTGAGACTTTTCTTGATTCTTTCATTGTATTTTGTAATGTCCTCTCCTTTCATTTTCATCTGATCAAACTGACCTTGAAGACTTTCTTCTTTGGCTCTCTTTACATTGACATCGCCTCCATGAATATCATGCAGTTTGTTCCACATATCAAAGGTAGTAGGGCAGTCCTTGAATTCATAAAATTCAGAATAGTTGTGTGTAGAGGCTATATCAATCATCATTGTGTTATGATGCTTCATGTCTATCATCTGATCCATAGTCAAAGGTCTCGATTGTTCCACATACCTATGGTCCAAGAATTGAAAACTAGTATCTCCAATGGTAGATAGATGTAGTCTCATCAAATCTTGCCATGCAACAAAATCTTGCCTGCATCATATCTTAGGTTGTTATTAAGATAATGTAAGTCCATTTGTAAAGGCCTAAGGCTCATTGGTGATTCTATAAACCTTGAGTCCTTAGGACCTATAGGACACTTTGCTTAGAGTAGTTAGGGAT